>PVIY010026114.1:0-23618 GCA_004026745.1 Myrmecophaga tridactyla
TTTATAGAAATGTCCAATCAAAGGCATCCAGGGAAAGATACCTGGGCCCAAGAAGGCCAATGAAGTTCAGTGTTTCTCTCTCAAGTGAGAAGGCACATGGCAAACATAGTCAGGGCTTCTCTCTTGGCTGGAAGGGCACATGGTGAACACGGCGTTATCTGCTTGCTTTCTCTCCTGGCTTCCGGTTTCATGAAGCTCCTTGGGAGGCGTTTTCCTTCTTCATCTCCAAAGGTCACTGGCTGGTGGACTCTCTACTTCGTAGAGTTGTTCTCTCTGAATCTCTCATTCTCTAAAATATTTCCTCTTTTATAGGACTCCAGTAAACCAATTAAGACCCACCCAAATGGGTGGAGACATGTCGTCCCTTAATCCAGTTTAACAACCACTCTTGACTAAATCACATCATCCAGGGAGATGATCTCATTACAGTTTCAAACATACAGTATTGAATAGAGATTATTCTACCTTTATGAAACGGGATTTATATTAAAACATGGCTTTTCTTAGGGGGCATACTTCCTTTCAAACCAGCTCAGGTGTAATGTTCTATAAATGTCTGTTAAGTCTAGTTCATTTATTGTATTGTTCAAATTCTCTGTTTCTTTATTGATCCTCTGTCTAGATGTTCTGTCCATTGATGAGATTGGGGAATTGAAGTCTCCAACTATTATGGTAGATGTGTCTATTTCTCTCTTCATTGTTGCCTCATGTATTTTGGAGCACTATGGCTCATGCATAAATATTTATGATTGTTATGTCATCTTGTTGAATTGTTCCTTTTATTAATACATAGTGTCCTTCTTTGTCTCTTTTGTTTTACATTTGAAGTCTAATTTGTTGGATATTAGTATAGCTACTCCTACTCTTTTCTGATTGTTGTTTGCATGAAATATCTTTTCTCAAGCTTTCATTTTCAACCTGTGTTCATCCTTGGGTTTAAGACATGTCTCCTGTAGGCAGCATATTGATGGGTCCTGTTTTTTAATCCATTCTGCCAATCTGTGTCTTTTGATTGGGATTTTAATCCATCAACATTTAGTGTTATTACTGTAAGGACAATGCTTTCTTTTACCATTTTGCCTTTTGGATTAAATATATTATACCACTCTCTTCTCACCTCCATGGTTTCTGCTGAGAAATCTACGCATAGTCTTATTGGGCTTCCTTTGTATGTGATGGATTGCTTTTCTCTTGCTGCTTTCAAAATTCTCTCTTTTTGACATCTGACATTCTGATTAGTAAGTGTCTTGGAGTACATCTATTTGGATCTCTTCTGTTTGGTGTACGCTGCACTTCTTGGATCTGTAATTTTAAGTCTTTCAAAAGAGTTAGGAAATTTTCAGTGATAATTTCCTCCATTAGTTTTTCTCCTCCTGTTCCCTTCTCTTCTCCTTCTGGGACACCCACAACACATATATTCATGCGCTTCATGTTGTCATTCAATTCTCTGAGTCCCTGGTCATGTTTTTTCATTCTTTTCCCTGTATTTTCTTTTGCTTGTCAGATTTCAGATGTCCTGTCCTCTAGTTCACTAATCCTGTATTCTGCCTCTCGAAATCTACCATTGTAGGTTTCTGTTTGTTTTTTTCATCTTTTCTACTGTGCCTTTCATTCCCATAAATTCTGATTTGTTTTTTCAGACTCTCAATTTCTTATTCTTGTTTGTTCCTTGCCTTCTTTATATTCTTCCTCAATTCGTTCATTTGACTTTTGATGAGGTTTTCCATGTCTGTTCAAACATTCTAAATCATTTGTTTCAACTCCTGTATCTCATTTGAATTGCTGGTTTGTTCCTTTGACTGGGACATATCTAAATTTTCCTAGTATGATTCTTTTTTTTTTTTGGCTGGTGTCTTGGCATTTAATTTCCTTAGTTTAATTTGGATATTATTTCCACTTTTTTACCTAGGATTTTCTTGCTGGATGATTTTATTGTCTATCTGTTCTTTGACGTTCAGTTCAGCTTATTCTAGACCCCTAGCTTAGGTTTTGTTTCACAGATCTTCATTTTTCAGTTCTTGTTTTCTTGTTTCTTACCCTGCCTGTATGGTGCCTTTCTTTTTCCCTTAGGAGGGTCTATTTAGGTATTATATACCCCAGTCAGATTTTCCCAGACCAAACTAACCTCCTGTCAGGAGAAATGAGTCACCTGCAGTAGTTTTCCCTGAGGGTGAGACCTAGCAGGTTGAAAGACTTTCCTAGGAAGCCTCTAGACTCTGTGTTTTTCCTATCCTGACCAGTATGTGGTGCTTTTCTGCCTGCAGATGCCACCAGCATAAGGTGATGCGGTACCTTTAACTTCAACAGACTCTCCTGGCTGCGGGTGTAGTTGAGACAGAGGAGAGATTGTAGGCCCGCTTTAATCACTTCAGTTTTCCAGATGCCGGGGGTGGGGGTGTGGTGTCTGAATTCCTTGAGGGAGTGATTCTACCTGAGCTGGGCCCCACCCCTCTCCTGGGGAAGGCACAGCCTCCAGACAAGCTCTCATACAAGCATGATTCCGCCCTTGCCTGGGGCATTTGGAGCCTGAGAAGCCTTAGTTGTATTTGAAGAGCAGTCAAGCCGTAGAAACACAGCCAGAAAAAAGGAAAGGGAAAAAAATCCTTTTCAGAGCAGGACCCCCATTCCTCGGATTTGCCAATCAAGAGCTTAAGTTAGTACATTGCTCTTTGTATCTCCAGGTCCCATCTGCCCCCTCTCTTCCTTCAGGGCCCAGACCCTTTCTAGTATTTTGTGCTGTCTGATCCAAAAACCCTCTGTTTTTTTTCCATCCACCCTGCCCACTCTGCGTTGAGGTAAACCAGCAACCTCTTCACCTTCTCCAAGTGAAGAATTCCTGATATTCTCACAAGCAGTGGGGACAACCAAAGCATTAGGCTGAGCCCCCAATCTTGGGGTTTGTTCATATGAAACTTAACCCTGAAAGGATAGACTAAGCTTACTTAAAATTAGGCCCAAGTATCACCCCCAGAGAATCTCTTCTGTTGCTCAGGTGTGGCTTTTCTCTCTCAGCCAACACGACAAGCAAACTCACTGCCCTTCCCCTCTCTATGTGGGACATGACTCCCAGGGGTGTGGACCTTCCTGGCAATTTGGGACAGAAATCCTAGTAGGAGCTGGGACTCAGCATCAAGGGATTGAGAAAACCTTCTCGACCAAAAGAGGGAAGAGTGAAATGAGACAAAATAAAGTGCCAATGGTTGATTCCAAACAGAGTCAAGAGGTTATCCTGGAGGTTATTCTTACGCTTTAAATAGATACCACCTTTTTTAGTTAAGGTGTAACAGAGAGGCTGGAGGGAACTGTCTGAAAATGTAGAGGTGTGTTCGAGTAGCCATGTTTCTTGAAGATGATTGTGTAATGATATAGCCTTCACAGTGTGAGTGTGTGATTATGAGGGCCTTGTGTCTGATGCTTCTTTTGTGTACCTTATGGACAGATGAGTAAAACATGGGATTGAAAATGGATCAATAATAGGGGGAACAAATGTTAAAATAAATTTAGTAAATTGAAATGCTGGTGGTTGGTGAGTGGGAGTGGTGGGTATAGTGTGTACGTATTTTTTTCTGTTTTCTTTTCTTTTTCTGAATTGATGCAAATGTTCTGGGAAGTGATCATGATGAGAAATATACAACTATGTGATAAAAAAATAATTTATTATTAAAAAAATAATAAAGCTAGCAATCTCAGCTTTTATTCCAGATTCAGCTGAGCTGGGGGCCAATTTTTAGTAGTCTGAATTTGTTAATTAATTCCACAATTGGAGCTTGGTTGCACTCAGCCCCTGCTACTAGTAAACTAGTAAAGTTTTTACTAGAGACTAGTAAGTCTCTTTCCTTTCCCCACTTGGAAGCAGCCTGTAGGGAAGGGATGCTAGCCACTGCAGCTTGGGGGACACACAGTCCTGAGTGGAACACAGCTCGTCCAGCTTGTCCAGACTGGCTTATGCTGTGTGTCTGGTCACTGGTGTGGTGCCAGCAGTTGTTCGGTACTGTTTCCTGGCTATTTACTAGCTTCTCTGGAGGATGAACTAAATCCCATACCTCACTAAGCTGGCCATCTTGGCTCAGATCCTAGCACTTTTAAATTGTCTTTTTTTTTATTTAGTCCTTGCCCTTTTACTGAATCCTTTACCTGTTTTCTGTAGCTTTTGGAAAGTGTTCTGTGAGTTCTTGCTGGTTGTTCAAAGCTTTGAGAGGCATGGAGCCCTGAAGTGTCTCTTTCTGCCATCTTGATCACAGATGATCACAGGGCCCCATCTTGTCTTTTTGTATAACCTCCTCCTAGAATCTAATCACCAACCTTCTCACCACTCTGTGTTTGTGCAACACCCTGCACATCTCTCATATTTATCACACTTATCATTAACGATTTTAGGTTTTCTTTTTCCTTTTTTTCAGGAAGGATATATGCTAAATTGTCAAATATTGGTTACTTAGTAGTGGTAATGGTGGGGAGATGCTTCTAATTTCTACTTTATCATTTGACTTTTTTATTATGAGCATGTATTATTTTTTATAACCAAAACAGTTGGGAATTAAGCATACTGTAAACAATGATTTAATGGGAGCTAAGTATATCCTTCCTTTCCATATTCTAAAGAGCAATATTCTCGAGTTATCTGCCTAACCCTGTTAAAGCTGTTGCACATAACTTGTATGGTCAGCTTATTTGAACACCATAATTGCATGGAATCTTGAATATGGAGTAAGATCTTGTTGGTTTGTACAGGTTAGTGTGATGCCCCAGTACATCCCAGAGTAATTTGGGCGGAGAATAAAAAAGTATTTGAAAAATCCCTTTGGGGGACTCGGGGGAAAGGAGGAAATACTAAACTTCCCTACTCGGGAAATTCATGGTATTCTTGCAGGCTTTGGGGACAACCGATATAATAGGCTGAGTTCTCAACCTTGGGCCACACCCCTATGAAACTTATTCCTGCAAAGGAGAAGCTAGGCCTGCTTATAAGTATGCCTAAGAGTCACCCGCAGATAACCTCTTTTGTTGCTCAAATGTGACCTCTCTTTCTAAGCCAACTCAGAAGATGAACTCACTGTCTTTCCACCTGTGTAGGTTGTGAATCTCAGGTGTGTAAATCTCTCTGGCAACATGGGACATAACTTCCAGAGATGAGCCAGGACTTGGCATTATGGGATTGAGAAAGCCTTCTTGACCAAAGGGGGAAGCGAGAAATGAGATAAAATAAAGTTTCAGTGGCTGAGAGATTTCAGAGTAGAGAGGTTATCCTGGAGGTTAATCTTATGCATTATGCAGATATCCCTTTTTAGTTTATTATGTATTGGAGTGGCTAGAGGAAAATACCTGAAACTGTTGAACTGTATACTAGTAGCATCAATTCTTGAAGATGATTGTTTAACTGTATAGCGTTTACAGTGTGACCATGTGATTGTGAAAACCTTGTGTCTGATGCTTCCTTTATCCAGGATACGGACAGATGAGTAAAAACATGAGGACAAAAAGTAAATAAATAATAGGAGGGTATAAGGGGTTAAAAAAAATTGGGTAGTTTGCAATACTAGTGTCAATGAGAGGGAGGGGTAAGGGGTATAGGATGTATAGGTTTATTTCTTTTTTTGGAGTGATGCAAATGTTCACAAAATGTTCATGTTGATGAATACACAACTATGTGATGATATTGTGAGCCACTGATTGTATACTTTGGATGGGTTGTATTGTGCCTGAAGATATCTCAATAAAAGTATTTTTTTAAAAAACTGTTGCACAACTGTTTTCTTTCTCTTTCCACCATTTATAGTGAACTATTAATGACGAGTACCCCACTCACTGTCCCAATCCTGGATGTCCTTTCCAGCCTCCAACTTGACCGAAAGCTCCTGTCGAAGGTAGGAAAGATTGCTCTCCAGAAAGAGCCAGCTTTCTGACCTCTTGGAATTAATGTCAGTCAGTCAAAACCTTTGGGAGAGGTTGTATGTATGAAAATTTCATTTTAAATCTGTACTGAATGATATATTTGATTAAAATATAGGTGTTTCTCTTTTCATTTTGATGAGTTTCATGTGCCATACCTTAATAGATTCACTGGCCTGTTTTTAATTAATAAATTT
This sequence comes from Myrmecophaga tridactyla, assembly GCA_004026745.1. Classification (NCBI taxonomy): domain Eukaryota; kingdom Metazoa; phylum Chordata; class Mammalia; order Pilosa; family Myrmecophagidae; genus Myrmecophaga; species Myrmecophaga tridactyla. Next base: position 6,087 of record PVIY010026114.1, read on the forward strand.
TCAGAGGAAATCTATAATACCTGAATATTTGCAAAGTGTTCTCCATAGGAATAATAATTTTTTATGCCTTCCTTTACCAGTGGAGAATTTAGACATGAAAAGACGATAATAACACTGTTTTATATAAATTACCTGTCAGTTTTTTTAGAAACTGTGACATTAATAGTTGAAAGCTTGTAATTTGGGAAAAAATAAAATGAGGTATGTTTCTTTCTAAATTACAGTTGGAAAAAGTGAATGAGGAACATGATTTTTAAAATTTTTCCTAACAAGCCAGAAGGAGATTGAAGTACTAACATGGAAATATTTAATTTAAATATTAATTTAATTTCATGCTTTTCATTTTTAGGTCCGCCAGTTAGTGATGGGTAAACTGTCAGCTGTTAGACTGGAAGATTTACCTGTGATAGTCAAGTTCATTCTTCACACCCTGACAAGCACGGATGCAGTAGAGGTATCCTGTTATTTTCCACGAACGCTTGTAGGGCATTACGTCCTTGAGCATAGAGAGAATGGCAGTGGTGCTGTAGTGAAACTTAGCAGTCAGAAATAAATCTTCCTCAGTATATATTATTTATTTATTCATCAATTTAAATTATTTAAATTAATATGTTCCAGTTGCTCTTCCTTATCCCCCAGGCTAATTGATAATGCTGACAAATCCAGACAACACTCAGAAAGAATGGAGCTGCTAGTCAGATTCATTGTGCTATATGAGCCTCTACTGGTTATATGTGCTATTTCTATGTAATATCTTAAGAAATATTTGGAATTTTGAAGGGTGTGATACAGTATACTTACATCAGCTATTCTCATGAGCTCTTTTTCAAAATGCCTGACATATGTTTAATAATTCCTCTTGCCTGGTCTTTCAGGAGGTTGTTTTGCTTCTCCTATTGAGAGAATGGACTGTGTCTGTCTACCGTGAATGAACAGAAATGTAGCTAATATTTACTTTCTGCAGGTAATTTCTGAGCTTCGAGAGAAGTTGGATCTGCAACATTGTATTCTGCCATCACAGTTACAGGCTTCCCAAAGCAAGTTGAAAAGTAAAGGAAAAATAAGGTATAGAGCTCATTAACAGTTGTCACCCCATTTTTCATGCAAAGAAAATTTTCTGACATTCACCCTAAAGCCAGAAAAGTTAGAGCTTAATAATGATAGGTATAATTAATGTAGAGATATTAAATTCATATAGTGCTGTGTAGTTTGTTGAAACTTTATTATATATATTTTCTCAGCTATTCAGATTTTTTACTATAGTATAAATTTGTTAGGTGGTGATTTGCTTCAGGGCATGTGACTGGTATGCAGAAACTCCGGTCTTTCAAGTTTTTTCTTTAAATGGAAGAATAATTTTTCCCCCTGCTACTTGTAGTTCTTCGAATCAAGAAAGCAGCAGTCAGGACTGTGTTATTCTCCTCTTTGATGTTATAAAGTCAGCTGTTAGATATGAGAAAACCATTTCAGAAGCATGGATTAAGGTGAGTGAGATTTTTGGATCTCTGTGCATTATGGACCAAATGGGTGACAATTAGTAACAGGTATATAAATAAAGGTAGATTGAAATAAAATTCTTGAAAATCATTCAAGTAGAAATTATAGGTGATGGTTACCAGATGGGTGAATTGGCTCTACAATAAGAGAATAGGGCATATTCAACAAGGCAAAAAGTGCTCCGTGATGTGTTCTAATATTTTTGTGACCCTTGTTTTTCCAGGCAATTGAAAACACTACTGCAGGATCCGATCACAAGGTAATGTTCATGTATTGCAGACTTGAAATTAGTGATTTTTTCCTTTCTTGCTTTTTCTCTCTCCCTCTAGCCTTCTGTAGCAGCTCTAATAAGCATTAGTCATTTGGAGATGCTCTTAAGGCAATGACTTGCCAGATGGTCTGCCCCTACTCATTTATTCTGCCAATAAGATAAGCTTAACCTATCCATAAGGGGAAATACCAACATTCCAAATAGTTATGCCGAGTCACAGTCAAAGAAACCAAATCTCCTGAAATGAAGATCTTAAAAGTCACCTTGGAAATGAATCAGATTTCCTCTCTTTGTCCTTTTGCCCTACCTCCCACCCCTGCTGAATTGTCACGATAATGACATTTTAACTTTACTTTGCCTATGTAGACCTACCAGAGGGAATCAAACAGTCCCTCTATTGTTGAGGGGATGGTACTGAATGTATTCCTCTTTTACTTCTGGAAATATCTTATGCTTTTAAGAAGCAGGTGGTTGAATTTCTTATGTATTGATTGGTTCACTTTAAGAATTTTTGCTTACTTGGAATTTGTTCTGTTTTGTAAGATTTTTATTAATTTGGTTATCCAGTTGGATAACTATTTTAAAAGCTTACTTGAAATTCAATTAAACAATGAAAAAAATCAGTAAATTTTGTAGAAAAAAATAAAAATACTCTTAACACAAGTTTTCATTTTTGCGTAACAACCAGCAACCTGCATACTTGCTTTTACAGATTTGTAATCATATAAATATACTTTTGTATTTTTATTTTTTCTTTTGACATATGTCATAAACATTTTGCATGCTTCTGAATTATCTTCATTGTCATTTTTAATGGTTGTAAAATCTTTTACTGCAATGATTCTAAATGAGCAGAGCGTTAGTGAAGGGATGAGAAGTTGCTTTGTGTGTGTGTCCTGCTTGACTTAGCTTCTGGTTTTTCAAAATAGGTAATAGAAGCTAATTGGGGGAAAATTTACATGGAATATGTAAATTTAAAAAATAAAATTTCCTTTCACTCTCTGTCCCATTCCTCAGGGATACTCATTCTTTCAAGCTTTTTTCTGTTTATATACAAGTTTGTGCATGTGTGTGAACACATTCTTATACCTATGCATATGAATATTCTTTAAAAAGTTGATTCTTACTGTGATTTTTGTCTTGCAGATTGCTTTCTTTTCACTTCACAATATGTCATGGATACCTTTTCCTAACAAAAAAGAAAGATCTAACTCCTTCCTTTTAATAGCTGAATAGTATTCCAAAAATTGGCTCTGTCATAATTTATTTAACCTTTCCTGTATGGATGGATAGTTGTAGTTTCTCTAAACTTTTCACAAAGTAATTTTCTTTAGTAATAGTGAAAATAAGTACTGAAGTTGGCAAGTGATTTAATCTTTCATTTCTTTAAATAAATGTGAAAGTATTCAAAAGTTATTTCTGTAATGATATCACTCTTTCACTTGTATTCTTGAGTAAGAGGTAACTGGTTAATAGTTTTGGCACTTTATTCCTCTGAAAAATATTTCTGGGTTTTGTAAAAATGTAGGTACTCCAACGGGAATATGTTTAGCCAATGAGTATCATTTGTTCTTTATTTTAATGGGAAAAAGTTGAGAGCTTCCGTTTTGTTGTAGTAAATGTTCTTATTTATTAAACTATTGTCCTATTTGCATTTTCTTGACAATAGACTTTGGATGTGGCAATGTTTCTCATCATCTATAGCACCAACACTCAGACAAAAAAGTCCATTGAGAGGGTGCTAAGAAATAAGGTTCGTTCAGGTCACATTCAAGAGCAGCTGCTACAGCGTACATTCTATATTCTTTCCTTGGTAAGTATCCGAAAATCAGACAACATTAATTTTAAAATTAGAGAAAAGTCATCTTAACATTTTCTACCCAGTGTGGGAATCTTTTTATCTATTTTTTAATTTTTATTGCCAAACCTTAACAAACAAACATGCACACATTGTTGACGTATGTTCTAGTTTGCTAGCTGCTGGAATGCAATATTCCAGAGACTGAATGGCTTCTAAGAAGGGGAATTGAATAAGTTGCTAGATTACGGTTTTAAGGCCAAGAAAGTGTCCCAATTAAGACAAGTCTATAGAAAGGTTCAATCTAAGGCACCCAGGAAAGATACCTTGGTTCAAGAAGGTCGATGACGTTCAGTATTTCTCTGTCAGCTGGAAGGGCATATGGCAAGCATGGCAGTGTCTGCTGGCTTTCTCTTCAGGCTTCCTGCTTTATGAAGCTCCCTGGGAGGCGTTCTTCATCTCCAAAAGTTGCTGGCTGGTGGACTTTCCTTTGTGGTTCTGCAGCGTTCTGTTCTGGCTTTCTCGTGACTCTAAAAAGGGACTCTCTCCAGAATGTTTCCTCTTTTCGGCTTGGGTTTTTTTTTTTTTTTTTTTTGCATGGGCAGGCACCGGGAAATGTTTCCTCTTTTAAAGGGTTAATAGGTGGAGTCACAACTCCATGGAAGCTATCTGATCAAAAGTTATACCTACAATTGTGTGGGTCACATCTCCATGGGGAAAATCAGAATGCTCCCAGCTAGCAGTATTGAATGAGGATTAAAGGACATGGCTTTTCTGGGGTCCACCACAGGTTCAAACCGGCACAACATACGAACGGTCTGTACATGGCATACAATCAGTGGCTCACAGTATCATCACGTAGTTGTGTATTTATCACCATGATCATTTTTTGAACATTTGCATCTCTCCAGCAAAAGAAATAAAAAAGAAAAAACTCATACCACACCACTTACCCAGCCCTCTCATTGACCACTAGTATTTCAATCTATTCAATTTACTTTAACTTTTGTTCCCCCCTTATTTATTTTTTAATCCATATTTTTTACTCATCTGTCCAAACCATAGATAAAAGGAGCATCAGACACAAGGTTTTCACGATCACACAATCATATTGTAAAAGCTGTATCATTATACAGTCATCTTCAGGATATATAGCTACTGGAACACAGCTCTACAGTTTCAGGTACTTCCCTCTAGCTACTCCAATACACCATAAACTAAATAGAGATGTCTGTATAATGCATAAGAATAACCTCCAGGATAACCTCTTTACTTGCTTGAAATCTCTCAGCCACTGAAACTTTGTCTCATTTCTTTCTTTCCCCTTTTGGTCGAGAAGGCTTTCTTGATCCCATGATGCTGGCAGGTCCCAATTCATCCTAGGATTTCTGTTCCTTGTTGCCGAGGAGGTTTACACCCAGTGTGGGAATCTTGACAACACCTTTGCTGGGTTCATTCTTTCACAGGGAGCTCAGGATATTTCAAAACATAATAGGATTATTACTTACCTTGATTGAGGTGTTGTGATATTAAATAAGACCAACTTGAGATTGCTTTTCACCTTTCTGGCAAAAAAGTTTACAAAACTGGTTTGTGTTGAACTTATTTGACTCAACCCCAAAATTCTTTTATAAAGGAACTATTTTAAATCAAGTGTTCTCAATTACATACTTGCATAACTTGCCGTTTGTATCTAAAACAGAAGGCTTTACCGCTCTCATAAAATTTCATCTTGTTAATTTCATCCCATTGTTCAAATTCATTGACACTTTCTGAATCTTAGTCTTTTATTAAATATTTTAGTTGTCCTAGCTCTATGTTTAGTTGTCTAGCCCTTTGATCTGCTTCTGTAGCTTTGACAAGCTCACTTTCTGTATCCTGTTCTAGGTAGTTTATAAAAATCCTGAGGAGAACAAGAGCACAGGAATGCTAGTAGGACATGAATATAAATCTACTGACCCATCAATATTTGGCCATTCAACTCTGTGAACCTTAGCTGATCATTTCTCTTGACATTTACACCATTCGAGTTAGAATTTTGTTGGCTGGGTCAGGTGAATATTCAATATATTAACAGTGTATACTTTAATTGTTACTGTGCTAAGTATTAATGTGCTAAGTATTAACTAAACTGAATGAACTAGTGGTTTGGGGCATGGCTTAAGAACTAAGAATATGTAGTTGGGTCTTAAGATTTTAAATTTAGAAGTAGCTTTTTTTTTTTTTTTTTTTTTTTACATGGGCAGGCACCGGGAATCGAACCCGGGTCCTTTGACATGGCGGGAGAGAACTCTGCCTGCTGAGCCACCGTGGCCCTAGAAGTAGCTTTTATGTTTGTATTATTTAATCTTGAAGTCCTTTCTACCTTACCTCTGGTGATGATAAATGTTTTTGGCTGTTTTAAATTTCCAGAGGGCAGAAACCATATATAATTTTGCACTGCATTTTCCCCAATAAAGTTTACCCAGTTGAGGGCTTAATAGAATTTTTTTTTTTTTTTTTTTGGGTATGGGCAGGTATTGGGAATCGAACTCGGGTCTCCTGCATTGCAGGCGAGAACTCTGCCTGCTGAGCCACCGTGGCCCACCCAGAAGATTTTTTTTCATTAGGGTGAGATCAGTAAAGAAGCTGGATGTAATAACTGGTTATTTATCCTGGGTCCATTCACCCTTATCTGTTGCATTATTGGTAGGACATAATCAGTTCTCATCTCAATCTTTTCAAGAAAGAAATTAGTTTAATTAGGATTAAATCTTATAGACTGAATTCAAATTATTACCATGTCAGAGCAGGCTCAGTCTTTCCACAGGGAGGCATTATGAATGAGTGAAAAACTGAGATTAAGAAGATCTGGGTTCTAGTCCCAATTTGGGCAGATAGCAACTGTGCCATTAGGTATTTGATTTAACTTCTTTGAGGTTCAAGTTCAATTCTTAACCATTAGCTGAAATTCTTATCTATATATTTGAATCCCAGTAATCTTAAGAGAAAATTCAGAGTAGCATAGGATTATTCTGACAAAAACAAAGATTAGGTTTCATGAAGTTAAAGTAAGAGTTGGAGAGGAGAACGCTGACATCCCAAAAGGGTGAACTAATCTTAAATGCTGTATACTGACTTTCTCCCACAGCTTCTTTTCTGTCTCTTCTTTTTCTCCTCACAGGTTCTTAAGGATATTTGTCCATCCATTCTGTTGTTGGCTCAGTCTTTGCTGCATTCCCTAGACCAGAGTGTAATTGCTTTTGGCAGTCTTCTCTATAAATATGCATTTAAGTTTTTTGACACTTACTGCCAGCAGGTATGTTGAAATTTGGGCTGGAGGGAACAGGGAAAAGGAAAGAAATGCAATTCCACGTGAATTGCAGGTAATCTGATATCTATTTCTTACTGGTTGGTGGCGTCAAAGTGAAAAGAACTCTGAACTGGGGCTTGGGAAAAGTTTCTAGCTCTAGTCTCAAAATGAAAAGAATGGATTAGAGGATCTAACTCTGTGGTCTGAGCTCTAACATTCCTAGAGTCTGATGAAGGTCTGGATTTAGGCTACTTTAAAAACTCTGACTTAAATGGTGCACGGTAGTTCAGTGATAGAATTCTTGCCGGATGTGTGGGAGACCTGTGTTCGATTCCGGGCCCATGCACTCAAAAGAAAAAAAAAATTAAGCAATTGGTGCTGCAAAAATGGGATATTCACAATGAAAATAAGGAAATGTGACCTCCCACCGCACAGCATACAAAAGAAAACGACAACAACAAAAACAACAACTCTGATTTAAAGGGCTGGGGAAGTCAGATTGTTTTGGTAGTATAGCAACAGTAGTTGGCTTCAAGTAATCAACTGCTAGTTGATTTGGGAATTGTTCTCTAGAAAGAAGTGTGAGGAAAAATAAATTAAGGAGAAATGCCTGAGGACTTATTCAAAAAGCCTAATCCCATTCTCATGACTATGAGACACAAAATTTAATAGCACTTATCCAGAGAGGGAGTGCTATACTTGTGAAAGTGACTATGAAAACAGGTAAAGAACATGTATTTTTATGTGTGCTCTACCTATTAAAAAAAAAAAATTTTTAAACAGTAATCACAGTTGCCATGAGGTAGCTGCTGCAAATGAGAAAAACCAATTGACTCTATTATGGAGCAGCAGTCTAAAGAAAGGGAGAATGGTGTTTAAGACATGTTTTTGAGCCCTCTATGTCTTAGCAGCACTATTATGACCCATGTTTGCTTGGAAATGCATAATTTGAGCCTGTACTGTTTAGAGAAACCTTTAAAGTCCTTAGGTCCTAGAGTGGCTCCTTTTCAAGAAATTTCAACAAGTTAAGTACAACCACAATTTAAGGGGTAAAATTTAACCCATATGGGAAAAAGAAAGAGAAACATGTTAAGGAGCAAAATCAGGTGGGTTAGGTAGTGCTTGTTGATAGTAAGTCAAGACTTCATGTTTATTGTAGTTACATTGGCTTAATCGTAAGCCTCCTGAAGCTAACATTACTGAAAACTAGATAGTAGAATTATATAATGGGATAGAGTTGTTTTTGATTTTAGCAAAGTAGAAATTGGAGTGGCCTCAGGCTGACCCACTGTAAGATAGCCATACCATGTTTTTGCTTTTCACTGTCCTATGTCCTTTTCCCACTGTAGGAAGTAGTTGGTGCCCTAGTGTCCCATATCTGCAGTGGGAATGATGCTGAAGTTGATACTGCATTGGATGTCCTTCTAGAGTTGGTAGTTCTAAACCTGTCTGCTATGCGGCTGAATGCTGTCTTTGTGAAGGTATGTGTTTCCTCCACTGACATATAATTGAATGATTTTTTTTTCATGCGTATATCTGAGATATCTGATATCTGCTAGTTAGCAGTGATTTATTATACGTTCTTTATATATTAAGCACTAAATTTGGTGGGGGGATGGGAAGGATGGGAAGTGATGTGCAACTAATATATAACTCTTCTGTAGCTATGTATTTTCATTCTCCCAACACGTCATTGTACTGACTTCATGCCAGGTTCTATTCTGGATGCTGTGGATATAAAGACCAGTCCTCATCTTTGATGATAGAGAGTTAAGACACATAGCAAGTCACTATAAATACCACATGATAAATTCTTTGATGAAAGAAATGCTATAGGTACACCAAAGCAGGAATAATTAATTCTCCTTGGGGAACTGAAGAAGTTTTCAAAAAGAAGATAATATTTGAGTGATGCTTGAAGAATAGGAATGATTTAGCTAGAGAAATTGAAAGTGCATTCTAGGCAGAGGATAATTTGAACAGAAGCAAATTGGTACCCAAGTCCTTTGAGTATATACCTGAGGTATAACAAGCAGACTAGCATGGTTGCAGGGTAGGATGTGTGGCTGAGGAGTGGTCAGAGGACAGGCTAGTAAGACATAAGACAGGGCCAGGTTGTGAAGAGTCTTTTACTTGCTAAGAGTTTGAACTTTATTATATAGACAATACGGCATTAGTAAAGGTATTTTTAACAGAGATTTGAAGGCTGAGCTTTGAAAGATAACTCTGTAGGCCATGTACTAGATGGATTGGAGGCTACTGAAAAGATCTAAACTAGGGTATTGGGGATGGAGAAGAAATAATGACTTAAAAGACAAAGTAGGTGTTCAAATTAACATGCCTTGTAACTGACAAGATATAGGGCTATGAGGAAAAGGAAAATTAGGTCCAAGTTTTCCATTTAGGGAAACTAAATGAATGTTTGGGCCATTTACTAAGGACACTAGATGGGAGTGCATCTTCGGGAGGAAATATGAATTTCGTTTGGAATATCCGTATGTGTGGATTATTAGCAGACTGTAGGGAATTTTAGTTTGGAGCTCAGTGGCTACACTGGATAGAAGATTTAGGTCGGGTTTTCATAAGAATACAGGTATGAACTATGTTTTGACATTATGAGCTACTGATTGTATACTGTGGATGAATTGTATGTGTGTTGAAGATTTCTCAATAAAAATATTTTTTTAAAAAGTGGGGAAAAAAATATAGGTGTGAACTAAACTGAAGCAGATTTTGAAGCAAAAGATCATAGAAGCCTAGTAGAGCTCAGAAATTTTATGGACACTAAGGCTTAAGAGACAGATAGGAGCAAAATATCCATGGAAGGAAATGAGAAAACTAAAATAGGAATAATGTGAACTGGAAGAATGTCAGGTAGCAAAAACCCAGGAAAGAGAATTTCAGGAATGAGGAATATGTCTGCAATATTAAATGCTATAGAGGATGAAGATGGAGAAGATGCCATTGGTGGTTTTGGCAGTTAGCATGCCCCTGGTAACCTGTGTTGAAACAGTTTTAATTTAATAAAGCCGGAGGACAGATAACAGTGGCTTGAGGAAGTAGACACTTGAGAGCTTAGATGCATTCTTAAGAAACCTTGAGGAGGACAGTGGGAAAGATAACTTGAGGGAGAAACAGACTGGAAGGAAGATATTTTTTAAAGGGAAAGGTTTGAGATTCTTTTGGGCTGAGAGGAAGGGTTCAGTGGAGACTAAGAAATAGAGAAATATTTAAATTGACTAATAGATTAAATATATATCTTACTTCATCTTCACTCTAATTTTGAGAGGTAGTATATAGCTATTATCCCCATATTAGAGATGAGAAAGCTGAGGCTCAGAAAAATTAAGCCCATTGCCCAAGGTCTAAAAGCAAATAGTCTCCTTGTGACTCCTTCTAGATCTGTGGAGAAAGGATAAATAATTCATGGTGTAGAAGCTGGGGAGGGATGATGTGGTAAGGAATGGAGTCAGAGACATAACTCTTAATGGAATATTGTTTTCACTGAGACAAAGGGAAAGGTGGAGATGAAGAATTGGAAGACCTGGGAGGTATGTTAGGATGACTAAGCAACAGATGATTAAAGCTCAGGATAATGACTGAGAGCGAAGAGAAGTCAAATAACTTTTCTTTTCTGGTGATAGTTCTTAGAACTCTGATAGAGATTTAGAAACCTGCAAGTGCCTCTCAGCTTCTGTCTAGAACAGAAATCCTTTAAACAGTCTGAACATAGTTTTAGGGAATTTGAGATTTGGGGAAACATACCCAGCTATCTGTATGCATGTTTCTTATAAGGATATTACTTTCTTGATTTAAAGAAAAAAATATTAGTTGCTCATCTCATCATTGACTTTTTTTTTCACAGGGCATTTTAGATTACCTGGATAATTTGTCTCCTCAGCAAATACGAAAACTCTTCTATATACTCAGCATGCTAGCATTTAGCAAAGAGCACGCAGCCAGCAGTCACATCGAGGTAAGAGGCAGTGCGTTGGGAAAGTACTTTTTCAACCTCTACATAAAATTTGCTGAATAAAATCATTGCAGCTTGTGTAGTAGTAGAAATAGAATATATAGTCATAGTCCCAGCATTTATTCATACTTTTCTCATCACAAACATTTATTAGTTGCCTACTTTAGGCCAGACACAAGGATGCTAGATATATTTGACTGTTTCTGGTCTCAAGGAGCTTAGTTTATTAGGGCAGAGATGGGTCTGCAATCAGCTAACCACAAAACTGAGTAAGAAAAGCCATTCAGGTTCTGTACTGAATGCTATGAGGAAACAGAGAATTCTCTTGTTCCCTGAGGAACATCTGCATCTGAAGTGAACTTTCTCTGGGCTTGCTTTCATTTGTGAATACCATTCTCTGAAAAAGCCAGGAAAATTCCAAAAATTAAATTGGAATCATAAATCATAGGTCTTTTGTGTTTTCAGTACCACCTGTAGCAGTAGTCCATCCTGCTTTGCTACCCTTTTTTTGTTTTTAAAATATTTTGACAAGGTAATATACACATGGCACATGGTACCAAATTTAAAAAGTACAGAGTTATATAGAATGACAAGTAAGTCTCCCTCCCTGTAAGTCCTCTACCTCTCTGTTTCTACTCCCTAGAGGCAATGAGTAGTATTAGTTTTTAACCTTCTGAGATATTCTGAGCATTTGCAAATCTGTATTTACCAATTTCCATCCTCCCTTTTCCCCTTCTTTTGTTCTATATCTTGCTTTTTTCATTTAGCAGTATATTTTAGAGTTCATTTCATATCAGCTACTTCATTATTTTAACTTGAGCAGCCAATAGCATGATAATTCTCTTAACCTTTTAGAGCAATCACCACACAATAATAATAATAATAGCAATTATTATTGAATGTGTACCATCTATGGGCACTGTGCTGGGAATTTTTTGTAATTTGTCTCTAATCTTTGCGACTTTTCCCATTTTGTAGATGAAAAAATTGAGACTCAGAGAAATAAAATGACTTGTCAAAGTCATACACAGTAAATGATAGAACCCTTCCTGTTCTAGTTTTTTTTTGGTTCCACTATCCTTAGGCAGTTTTGCCGTGCCATCCAGGCTCTTCATCTTTCTCTGTTGCTGTCTTACTGCAGGATGACATGCATCTGGTGATACGAAAGCAGCTCTCGAGCACCATATTCAAGTATAAACTCATTGGTATTATTGGTGCTGTCACTATGGTGGGCATCATGGCAGCAGACAGGTAAGCATGCAGGTTCTGATTTAGTAGCCCACAGTAAATTAACCAAGTTGCTGCCTTTTTTAAAAAAACAGTTACAATTGCATGGACATTATGAAAGTAGATATTAAAACCATAATAAGAACAATGAGCAAATATGCGTTGATAATTTTCTTTGTTCCCTTCTAAACTTGACTGAATTCCACGTGTAATTTTCACAGAATTGTGATGTTGGATAAAAACTAGAGACTGTCAAGAGATGAAGTTCTACAAGTATTTCCATTAAGGAGAACACTGACCCTCCTGGGTTGTGTTTTTATGCATCTTCTGCAGTCCTAGGCACTAGATAGTGCAAATTTCTCCATTTCTGCATTGTTCCTTTCTGTTATATTATGTTTGGTACAAATAAGGTCTTCCTTTTAGGTTTTTTTCCCCCTTGCACTTTGATGCCACAGTTGTAACATCTAAAGAAGCCTCAGGTTTGGGGCTTGCTAAGATGTTGCTATTGCAAAATGACATTGGAATTCAGTTCACACTCTTTGGAATTGATTTGACAGGAATCTAAGGAGACTGCCTTAGAATCAGCATTATCATTTGTAGACACCACATAATATATGGGTTAAGAACTCATGCTCTGAAGCCCTACTGCCTGCCTGGCTCCAATACTCATTAGCTGAATATTACCTTTGGCAAGTTACTCTATCTCTCTGTGCCTCTATAGTTCCACATCTGTAAAATAAGGTTAATGGTATTTACTTCATAGGGTTGTTGAGAGCATTAAAAGCTTAGAACACTCTCTGGCATGTGGTAATCACTAAATAAGTGCTTGCTGTTATTATTACAACTAATTTAAAGTGCCCTTAAAAATAATATAATGGGTGGGCCACAGTGGCTCAGCAGGTAGAAATGTGTGCCTGCGATGCCAGAGGACCCGGGTTCGATTCCCTGTGCCTGCCCATGTTAAAAAAAACTTAAGATAGCCATTATGTGCTCTAATCTGTATTTTGCATGACCTAAGTAAACACTCTTCTGCGCCTTTTTGCACTTTTATCTCCTTGCTCCAGGGAAGGCAAGATTCCTAACACTTATTGCTGATTTGTACAGAATATTACAAAATTGAAACTAAAATTCTTTGTTTTTAGTAGTGGATCTTCTAGTCTTACCCAAGGGAGAACAGACTTGAATAATGAACAGAGTGCACAGGTGAGTTCTTTTAGTACAGTCAGTTATATTTATGAGCAGCCAAGGAATTGCTGCTTGTACTGTCAGTTCACCAAAAAGAATGCTTCTTTTTAAAATATATATATATTTCTCTGAACTCATGGCTTTTGTGGTTTGAACACTCTTGTGGCATTTTGAACCTATTGACTTGCGTTACATTTATTTCTGTATCTTCCCATTCTCCCTAATTAAATTGCAAATTTCTAGAGAGCAAAAAAGCTGTTCCATGTTGAAAGAATAGCAGCTTGACTAAAGCATAGAGTCACATAAGTGTGTAATTGGATATTCAAGATAAAGCTAGTTTGGAGATAGAAAACAGAGGGCCTTGAATGTCAAGCAAGACATGTCCATTTAATTCTTCAGACAGAGGTAGTCATTAAGGGTTTCTTAGTATGGAAATGGCGTAACCAAAGATTTACTCTAGAAAAATTAATCTGGCTACATATGTCTGATGGATTGGAAAATCAACAAGATTGGAAAGAGACAGACGGTTAGGAGCCTAAGGAACACCTCAGGTGAGAGGTAATAAGAGCATTGCCAGTGAAGTTGAAAGGGGTGAATAGAGTTTAGGAAGGGATGGCAGCCCCAGAATTAAACCAGACTTTCTTTTTTGCTATTCCAGGTGACCTCCTTGCTGCAGTTGGTTCACTCCTGCAGTGAGCAGTCTCCTCAGGCCTGTGCCCTTTATTATGATGAATTTGCCAACCTGATTCAAGGAGGAAAGCTGGCCCCAAAAGCTCTGGTAAGGCCAAGTATATTTTCTCATAAGTCAGTGGGGCATGAAAGCTGCTTCACTACACACTCTTCAACTCCTGCTTTCTGTTGCATTGCAGAAATAGAGGGATCATCCTGTGAGCTCTCCCAAATTCTTGTTGGGAAGGCTCTTCTGTCCTACCCTGCCTTAGGGCTCACCTAGGAAGCATTTTTCACATAAAAACAGTGATAATGCTGCTGCTGCTGCTGATGTTGATAGCCACTATCTATTTGAGAGCTTAGTGTATGCCAGGCACTGTGCTAAGTACTTTTCATGCATTGCCACATTTCCACTTCATAATAATAAACTGTGTATCATTGTTTTTCCCTCTTGAGAAATGAGGGAATTGAGACTTAGAAAGATTAAAAGTAATTTGTCTAGGCCCTATCAACAATACACCCTAGGCTACACTGTCTGTTTTGTGTGTTTGTTTTCTGAAGGAATGGGTTGGGCAGACCGTCCTTAACAATTTCCAAGATGCCTTTGTGGTAGACTTTGATGTTGTTCCAGAAGGGTAAGTACTTTTTACCCACTGGCTTAATTTTATGTACTTGTGAAGAAATCATCTCAATTTTGTCAGTAGCTCATACAAACTTTAGAATGCCTTGGCTTCAGCTATATCTGGCCCAGTTCCACAGCTTCTTTCTTCCCAATCCCAATGCCCCTGCAACTCCAGCTCCAAAATTGCTAAAACGTTCCCCATTTGTTTTTTCAAACCCTTTTTTCCCTTTTTTAAAATAGTTTTATTGAGAAATATCCACACATGAACATGTGTGCATATATATAATTATATAATTAGTGAATTATTTTCATCACAGTTGTGTATTCTTTACTATGATCATTTTTAGAACATTTGCATCATTCCAGAAAAAGAAATAAAAAGAAAAAAATAAGAACTCATACATCTCATACCCCTTAACCCCTCCCTCCTTTGACCCACAGTATTTCAATCTACCCAATTTTTACCCTTTATCTCCCCCTATTATTTATTTATTTTTTAATCCTTTTTTTTTTCATTCTTCTGCCCATACATACCCTGGATAAAAGGAGCATCAGACACAAAATTTTCAGAATCATAGGATCACACTAAAAGCTATATAGATATACTGTCCTCTTCAAGAATCAGGGCTACATGGAACAGTTCAGCAGTTTCAGGTACTTCCCTCTAGCCATTTCAATGCACCATAAACTAAAAAGGCATACCTATCTAGTGCATAAGAATAACCTCGCAACTCTTAGAAATCTCTCCGCCACTGAAACTTTATTTTGTCTCATTTCTCTCTTCCCCTTTTTGATCAGGAAGTCTTTCTCATTCCTGTGATGCTGGGTCCCACCTCATCCCTGGGAGTCAGGTCCCACATTGCAAGGGAGATTTATACCCCTGGGAGTCACGTCCTACATGGGGAGAGAGCAGTGAGCTCACCTGCCAAGTTGGCTTAGAGAGAAGGCCGCATCTGAGCAACAAAAGAGGCTCTCTGGGGGTGACGTTTAGGCATAATTATCAGTAGGCTTAGCCTTCTTTGCAGGAATAAACTTCATAGGGGCATGCCCCAAGATTCAGCCTATTGAATTTGTTGTCCCCACTGCTTATGAGAATGTCAGGAATTCCCGATGGGGAAGTTTAATATTTCCCCAAGGGGACTTTGCAAATACTTTTTTATTCAGTCCCTAAATTACTCTGGCATATATTGGGTCATCACCCTAACCTGGACAAACCAACAAGATTTCATCCATGTATTTATGGTGTTCAACTAAACTGACCATACAAGTTAAGTTAGGTAATGTGATACCCAAAATATAAATTTTGCATGGATGGACCTTAAGAACATTATGCTGAGTGAGATTAGCCAGAAACAAAAGGACAAATATTGTATGGTCTCACTGATATGAACTAACATTAATGAATGAACTTGGAGAATTTCAATTAAGAACAGAGGTCATCAGGAGATAGAAATAGGGTAAATATTGGGTATTTGGAACTGAAGGGATACAGATTGTACAACAGGCCTGATTGTAAAAATTCAGAAATGGATAGCACAATACTACCTGACTATATCACAATAATGTTAGAATGCTGAATGAAGCTGAATGTGAGAACGGTAGAAGGAGGGGCCCAGCGGCACGAATGAAATTAGAAGGAAAGATATACAATAAAGCCTGAGATGGTATAATCTAGGAATGCCTAGGGTGTATAATGATAGTGACTAAATGTACAAATTTAAAAATGTTTTTGCATGAGGAAGAAGAAAGGAATGTCATCACTGCAGGGTGTTGAAAATAGATGGTAATCAATATTTTAAAACTTAAACTTATGTGTGAAAGTAAAGCAAAAAGTGTTTATTTGGTACAAAATTTCTATTTTGACTAGTGCATTGCCTAATGTAGCTTATATGGACAGCTTAATTGAACACCATAGTACATGGAACCTTAAGTAGGGCATGAGATTTTTTTTTTTTAACTTTTTTTATTAATTAAAAAAAATTAACAAAAAAACATTAAAATATTCCATTCTACATATACAATCAGTAATTCTTAATATTATCACATAGTTGCATATTCATCATTTCTTAGAACATTTGCGTCGATTTAGAAAAAGAAATAAAAAGACAACCGAAAAAGAAATAAAACAATAATAGAGAAAAAAAGATTATACATACCATACCCCTTACCCCTCGCTTTCATTTACCACTAGCATTTCAAGCTGAATTTATTTTAACATTTGTTCCACCTATTATTTATTTTGATTCCATATGTTCTACTCTTCTGTTGATATAGTAGCTAAAAGAGCATCAGACACAAGGTTTTCACATTCACAGAGTCTCATTGTGAAAGCTATATCATTGTTCAATCATCATCAAGAAACATGGCTACTGGAACACAGCTCTACATTTTCAGGCAGTTCCCTCCAGCCTCTCTGCTACATCTTGAACAACAAGGTGATATCTACTTGATGCATAAGAATAACCTCCAGGATAGCCTCTCGACTCTGTTTGGAATCTCTTAGCCATTGACACTTAGTCTCATTTCACTCTTCCCCCTTTGGTCAAGAAGGTTCTCTCAATCCCTTGATGTTAATTCTCAGCTCATTCTAGGGTTTTTCTCAGTCCCTTCATGCTGAGTCTCAGCTCATTCCAGGATCTGTGTCCCACGTTGCCAGGAAGTTCCACACCCCTGGGAGTCATGTCCCACGCAGAGAGGGGGAGGGTGGTGAGACTGCTTGTCATGTTGGCTGGAGAGAGAGAAGCCACATCTGAGCAACAAAAGAGGCTCTCTTGGGGGTGATTCTTAGGCCTAAATTTTGAGTAGACTTGACCTATCCTTTGTGGGGTTAAGTTTCATCTGAACAAACCCCAAGACTGGGGGCTCAGCCTATAGCTTTGGTTGTCCACACTGCTTGTAAGAATATCAAGAATTCAACTTGGGGAAGTTGAATTTCTCCCCGCTCTCACCGTTCCCCGAAGGGGGCTTGCAAATACTTTTGCAGTCACTGATAAATCAC
>PVIY010026114.1:23718-35896 GCA_004026745.1 Myrmecophaga tridactyla
ACCTGAGATTCCAAGTACTTATGACATTCAATCAAACTATCTACATGAGTTATATTAGGAAATGCTCTAGTCAAAATATAAATTTTGTAACAAATAAACATTTTTTGCTTTAGTCTCACACCTAAGGTGATATTTTAAAGTATTAATTATCATCTATTTTCAGCACCCTGCAATAATGACATTCCTTTGTTCTTCCTCAGGGCATGAGATTTTGTAAGTTTGTCCAGAGTGATGCCCTGATAAATCCCAGAGTGATTTAACAGTGAATAAAAAAGTATTTGCAAAGTCCCTTTGGGGGAATAGTGAGAAAGGGGGAAAATTCAACTTCCCCAAGTGAATAATTATTGATATTCTCAGAAACAGTGGAAACAACCAAAGCAGTAAGTCCAGCCCTCAATCTTGGGGTTTGTTCATATGAAACTTAACCCCACAAAAGATAGACTAAGCCTACTTAAAATTAGACCTAAGAGTCACCCCCAAGCGAACCTCTTTTGCTGCTCAGATGTGGCCTCTCTTTCCCAGCCAATACAACAAGCAAACTCGCTGCCCCCCCCCCCCATGTGGGCCATGACTCCCAGGGATGTGTCTCTTCCTGGCAATGTGGGACAGAAATCCTAGAATGAGCTGGGACTCAGCATCAAGAGATTGAGAAAACCTCGACCAAAAGTGGGAAGAGAGAAATGAGACAAAGTGTCAATAGCTGAGACATTCCAAACAGAGTCAAGAAGTTATCTGGAGGTTATTCTTACACATAACATAGATACCACCTTTTTAGTTAAAATGTAATGGAGAGGCTGGTGGGACCTGCCTGAAAATGTAGAGCTGTGTTCCAGTAGCCATGTTTCTTGAAGATGATTGTGTAATGATATAGCTTTCACAGTATGACTGTGTGATTGTGAAAACCTTGTGTCTGATGCTCCTTTTATCTACAGTATGGACAGATGAGTAAAACATAGGGATTAAAAATAAATAAATAATAGGGGAAACAAATGTTAAAATAAATTTAGTAGATTGAAATGCTAGTGATCAATGAAAGGGAGGGGTAAGGGCTATGGTATATATGAATTTTTTTCTGTTCTCTTTTTATTTCTTTTTCTGAATTGATGCAAATGTTCTAAGAAATGATCATGATCATGAATATACAACTATGTGATGATATTGTGAATTACTGATTATATATGAAAAATGGAATGATCATATGGTAAGAATGTTTGTGTTTGTGTGTTGGTGTGTTTAATAAATAAAATAAATTAAAAAAATATATATATATATAAATTTTGCACCAAATAAACCTCTCTCCATTGATCTCACACAGAGGCTGAAGTTTGAAAATATGGGCCTTATTATCCTTTACCCGGTATTCTGATTTACCTTAGTCCTATCCAGATCAGCTTCACTCATATCTCTAGATGAAGCCTGGTCACTTTTTCAGTTTTTTTAACAGTTGCTGAGTGGGGTAATGTTGATTCTCAGGCTTCAGTGCTCTAACTCTTAGCCCTAGGTGTTGCATAAATACTCGAAGTTTCAGGGAACGACTAGGTTATATGCAAATAGCTCAGTATCTCAGAATTTAGAAATACCAGTTACAACTCCCGAATACATGTGACTGCTGTAAGAGCTTACAGTCTAGGATCCTTTACAATAGGCCCCACCCTGATAAACTATGCTCTTGACTTGAATTCTCTGAGTTTGTATATTCTAGTTAGTCCATATGAGTGAAGCATGAAAATATTTGTGTTTTAGTCTGCCATGTCATTCAATTTACTGTCCTTAAGTTTCATTCACCTACTTGCATGCCTCACGACTTCATTCCTTCTTGCAGCCAGCTGCTCAGTAGTCAGTTATATGTAAACACTACAGTTCCCCCTTCCATTCCTCAGTAGTTATTTCCTTAGGCCACCATCATCCATTGCGAATCAGGAACACTGCTGCCATAAACATCTGTGTGCAAATGTCCATTCACATCCCCGCTCCTCCAGATATATACCTAGCAACGTGTCAAACTCCATTTTTTATTTCTCCCAACAATGGATGTGATTGCTTTGTTCAAACAGTTTCTCCTAATGCCTTGCTTGCCTCTGAATTGGGATATTGGATTCTGGGTTCTCTTCACAGTGACTGTCCATTTCCAGTGAAAGCTCTCTACGGACTGGAAGAATACAGTAGTCATGATGGGATCGCTGTCAACCTCCTACCACTGTTGTTCTCTCAGGACTTTGCAAAAGATTGGGGTAGAATGACTTCACAAGAATCAGACCAAAAGTCAGTGCAGTTTTCTTTTTTAAAACCTCTGTTAGTGTTTTGAGTGTTCATAGAGAATTCCACAGTACTTTCAGTCTGTGGGGAACTTGAGTAAGAAAGGGTTTGTTGCTATAGGTAGTGTTTGGAGGGGTTAGAGAGAATGGGGCAGAGTCCTTATGGTTTTTTGGACCCTCGGGTTGCGATTTGTGTTGCTGCATGAAGCCCACAGTTCTGCTCTTTTTGTTCTTGTTCCTTACTCATTGCTTTCTATTGACCCTTCTCCCTCCCCTGAACATCTTTGGCTACCTTTGTCACACACTCCCTCCTTCCATCTTACCTCCACTTCTAACACATGGACATTAACTCTACTTGTTAGAAGGAGTTATTGAACTGCCTCCAGTTCAGTTCATTACATATTTGTCTATCATCCATTAAATCTCCCACCATTTATTCTTAAATGTCATTTGTTCTTATTTTGGACAGATCTCCTTAACTTTAAGGTTGGGCTCCTTATAAATATTTACTTTATATACTTAATGTGCTTATAAAGTATGATCTAGAATTGGATTTTTCTTTCCCAGATTGATATCTCCGTTGTGCTTGGCTCCCTGTTTCCGGCTACTGAGACTTTGTGTGGAGAAACAATATAATGGAAACTTGGAGGAGATTGATGGTTTATTAGGTATGGGATCAGATCCTTCCTTCTTTGTAACCTTTCTTTGGTAAATTTAGGGAAGGAACAGACCAGTGTGTGGTATATGTGGGAAGGAATTTTCTAACTGCACAAAGAATAGTATAGCAGTTAATGATGGCATTCCAAAGACAAAGTAACATACAGAATGCCATCATTTTAACAAACCCATTGTTATCTTGGTGCCATGTTGCCTTTCAGTCCTTGCCACTATAATTATTGTGAAGTCTTAATTATATTTGTTTAGTTAGTGCTACATAATATTGAACTATTTTTGAGATTAATCAAAGCTAGACCTTCACATATTAGTTAAAGGAAGAAGGTAAGTGGCAAGGAGAGCTCACTTCAGGGGCAGCATCCAGGTTCCCTCGGCTTGAAATAAAGGAAGTTGAAAATGTTTATTCTTCTCTTTCAGACTGTCCTATATTTCTCACTGACCTGGAGCCTGGAGAGAGGTTGCAGTCTCTGTCTTCTAAAGAACATTCTTTCATGTGTTCACTCATATTTCTTACTCTCAACTGGTTCCGAGAGGTAAGCAGCGTTAATGGGACATTCCACCTATTGTCTGTAGTTCCTCTCTGGAAGAAACTATTTCCTTGGTTCTCACAAGACTCCCTAAAATGTCACCACAAAGCACTGTACCCATGTATGTTTCTCCAGCTGCTATGTTCCACTTTTCCCCAATCATATGTACCTTTTGTTGTGGCCAAATCAAGATACTGTTCACTTAATATTGATCCTGCTTTACCTCCAGGCCTTTGCTCCTCATCTTACTGTCACTGTAAGACAGTGAAACCTCACTTTCTCCACTGTGGAAATACTGCTTATCCTAGTACATACTTAATGCTTCAGTTCAGTGAGATCAAGTGAATGGTAGTCTTCCCTTTCCTTTAAAACATATTTGTGCTTAATGATAATAATGGTAATATCTTACTTTTATATTTTCAAACACTCTCATCCATATTATTTTAGAGAATGTTGTTTCTCTTGAATTATCTCATTCAGTCCTCACAATTATATTATGATGTAAGCAGATTCACACATAGAGAATTTCAGGTACAGAGAGTTCAAAGTCATTAAAATTTATCAAACACACTGTGCCAAGTGTGTGCTATTTTTTATTGTGAAATATAACATCTGCAGAAAAGTGATAAATGTCAAATACAATTTTACAAGTAGTTATAGAGCAAGTTTCAAAGTATGGTATGGGTTACATTGCCACAATTTCAGGTATTTTCTTATAGCTGTGCTAATACACTAGAGACTATCAAGAAATATCAATATAATGATTCAGTAGTCACAGTTATTTGTTAAATCTTACCTTCTCTCATTTGGGATCCTACTCCCAATCTTCAGGGATATTTGGGAAATGACCATTCTAACTTCTTTATGTTATGATGTTCTTGGAGAAACTGGTGCCTCTGGGTTTCAGGATTTATCTGGCTTTGGACAATCTGGAAATTGTAGGTTTCTGAAAAATAAAAAAAGTAAGTGAATGAAACTTTTATAGAGTCCTGGGTATTCTTTAGGGTTTTCAGGAATACTGTTGGTTGGGGCTTGGCATACCATGGCAATTTGCAATATCTAGCTGAAGTTCTTGATTCTATTTGAAATCTCTTAGCCACTGATTCCTTACTTTATTACATTTCTTTTCCACCTTTCGGTCAGGAAGGCATTGTCAATCCCATAATGCCAAGGCCAGGCTTATCCCTGGGAATCATGTCCCATGTCTCCAGGGAGACTTATACTCCTGGAAGTCATGTCCCATTTCGTGGGGAGGGTAATGAGTTTATTTGCAGAGTTGGGCTTAGAGAGAGAAGCCACATCTGAGCAACAAAAGAGATTCTCTGGAAGTGACTCTTAGGCATAATTATAGGTAGGCTTAGCTTCCCTGTTACAGAAATAAGTTTCATAAGAGCAAGCCTTAAGATCGAGGGCTTGGAGAAATGAGAAATGAAGTCTCAGTGACTGATAGATTTCAAATAAAGTTGAGAAGTTATCCTGGAGGTTATTCTTAAGCATTTTATAGATATTCCTTTTTAGTTTATGGTATATTGGAATGGCTAGAGGGGCAAGTACCTGAAACTGTAGTAATTGTGTTCTGGTACCTTGATTCTTGAAGAAGAATATATATCTATATAGCTTTTACAGTGTGATCCTGTGATTCTGAAAACCTTGTGCCTGGTGCTCCTTTTATCCAGGGTATGGACAGATGAGTGAAAAAAAAATAAATAAGGATAAAAAGTAAATAAATAATAGGGGGAGATAAAGGGTAAAAATTGGATAGATTGAAATACTGTGGGTCAGTAAGAGGGAGGAGAAAGGGGTATGGGATATATGAGTTCTTTTTTTTTCTTTTAATTTCTAGAGTGATCCAAATGTTCTAAAAATGATCATGGTGAAGAATACACAACTATGTGATGAAAAAAAAGACAATTGAAAATATTGCCTATAATGGGGTCTGGTCGGTGTGTTGTCACTAGGAAATAAATAACTTTTCGGTGTCAAAAAAAAAAATCCAGTTTGTAGTTTCTGAAAGAGCTGTGCAATATTTTTTACAATAATACTTAGAAAAATTTAGAGAATAATATTACTATATATGTGCAATTAAAAGTATAAGTAAACAAAACAAAACAAAAGATCAAAGGCTTGGCCTATTAACTTGAGAATCCATAATGCTTGAGAGAGTATCAGGAATTTCTCAGGTGGGGAAGTTTAATAGTTCCATATTCTTTCTCCTGTCCCCCAAGGGTCTTTGCCAATACTTTTTTTTACTTGCTCAACATACTCTGGAATGTATCAGAGTTACATTCTGTTACATTAAGTTATTCAGAATTACAAGATCTCATTCCCACTTCTAGGCTCTGTGTGTTTAGATCATTTAAGTGAACTGGCCAGACAGGTTAAGTTAGATTGTGTGCCACAGAAAACTTAAGTTTTGAACAAAACAAACATCTCTTCCTTTGGTCTCACAGAGAAGGTGACTTTCTAAAATGCAGACAATACCATCCTTTACCCTGTATTCTGATTTACCTTAGTCCCAACCATGTCAGCTTTGTTCTTGTGTCTAATTGAAGTCTGCTCTCTTTTTCGGTTTCTTTAACAGTTGTATGGAGTAATGCTGACTTTCGGAGCTGCAGAACTCTAACTCTGAGACTTAGGTGTTACACAGGTACCGAGAGTTCTAGGGAAATACCAGTTATACATGTAGAGCACAGCATGTCAGGATTTAGAAGTAACACTTAAAGCTCAGGAATAAATGTGACTGCTGTAAGAGCTTACAATCTAGGCCCTAATTTTCTTATAAGTATTTTCTCAAAGAAACCGTACAATATTTGCCCTTTTGTTTCTGGCTTATTTTGCTCAACATACTGTCCCCTATGTTCATTCATCTTGTTCCATGCCTCATGACTTTGTTCCTTTGTGTAGCTGTACAACGTTCCATTGTATATATATATACCATAGTGTGCCCTTCTGCTTCTCAGTTGTTGTACCCTTTGGTCACCTCCATCCATTGTGTTTCATAAGTAAGGTCACTGTAAACATCAGTGTGCAAATGTCTTTTCAAGTCCCTGCTTTCAGTTCTTCTGAGTATATTCCTAGTAAAGGGATTGCCCTGCCATATGGTAACCCTATATTTAGCCTCCTGTTTATCCGCTATATTACCTCTTAGGGGCTTGTGCTAATTTCTTATTTACACTATTTAATCCATAGGACAACTACATTCCCATTTTGTAGGTGAAGAAATAAAAGCCCAAAGAGATTAAAGACTTGTCCAAGGTCACATAGCTAATAAGTAGCAGAATAGGACTTATTTCACCAATGTGTGTGTTCTCTAGCCACCCTTGCTGTTCTTCTGTGTTGCCTATGAAACTGATAATAACATGACTAGGATTAAAAGTCAGCTGTTCTGTATTGGGGCCCAGGGTTTTTATCTCTACACCACTGTGCTGAGAACACTTCTACTTTATGGACTAAACTTATAGATCTTCCCTCTGAATGGCATCTTCTAAAATAAGATGAGTGGATGAATAATGCAAACAAGGTTAAAACTGAACAGATCAAAGTATGAGAATATAATTTGCACTTTTGCAGATTGTGAATGCCTTTTGCCAGCAAACGTCATCCGAGATGAAGGGGAAGGTACTCACCCGGTTAAAGCATATCATGGAACTACAGAAGATCCTAGAAGAGTACTTGGCAGGTAAGGGAAGTATCCTGTACTAATGGTCCTGTTAGGACAATGGTGAGGAGGTAAAGAACTTTGCTTTTAAGCTAGAGTCAGTTATGTCTGTTCCCTCCTTATGTGAGTGAAGGAAAATGTATACTGAACAAAATTAAAAAAAAAAAAAAAGACCATGTCCATTTTGTGTCTCTTATTACCTCCAAGAGATATTGTTGCTTAATAAAAATAAAAATATAATTCAATGTTGGTTGGGCTGTTGTAAAGTTGATTTATTTCTTTGGAAGTATGACTCTCAGTGACCTTTGCCATCCTAACATAGTTAGGAACCATGAGTAAAGATGAAAGGCCTCTTAGTACCTTCTGACCATTAAGTAAACTAGTTGCTTTAAGATACTGGTGCTTAGATCTGAAGCATATGACAACATGAATGAACTTAGAGGATATAATGCTGAGTGAAATAAGCCAGACACATAAAGATAGATATGGCATGAATTCACTGTTATGACTCTGGTAAAGAGAGCAAACTCCAAGTCATACAGCCCAGGAAGAAAATCCATACTCAAATATAGCAATGAACTAGATGTTGCAGCTAGAGGATGCAAATGATTTCATAAGCAATGGCTTCCATATGTTTCACATTTTTAACATTGACCATTCATAATAAAGATTCTGAAAAAAAAATTAGGGTGGCTGTTTTGAGGCCTTAGGTGAGAAGGGGGGACGAGGTGGTCAGTAGGGTGGTGTTTTGGGCTGAGGGTCTCATTAAGGGATGTGGGGGTGGGGGTAGAGGTGGGAAAGTCTGTTCCTGGAACAGACCTTGTCTAAAGCAGAAAGGGACCCACGAGGGTCCCAGAGGTGGGCTGAACAACAGCCCCCAAAAAGCTCACATCCTGACTCCTGGAAGCTGAGTGTGACCTTTCGCTGATGTAAGTGAAGGATTGATTGGAGACCACCCTAGATTGCTGGGTGGGCCCTAAATCCAGTGACATATAAGAGTCAGAGGAGACACACATGGAGGAAGAAGCTGAGTGATCACGGAGGCAGAGACAGCAGTAACACGGCCACCAGCCCAGCATGCCAGGGGCTGCCAGCGGCCACCAGGAGCCAGAAGTGGCAAGAAGGAGCTTCCCCAGAGGCCTCCTCAAGCGGCCATGCCCATACCTTTCTTTGGGACTTCCACCCTCCAGGACTGAGAGAATACCTTTCTGTTGAGTTAAACACACTTGATATATGACCACGTTTGTTACAGCGAACCCCATCAGTATACAGGCAAGGGAAGGGTTGAGGTGGGGTGGGAGTCTGGCTCCCTGGGAGGCTGTGTCTCTCCGGGGCTCTATGGGGCATCTGAGGCTGGTATGGTTTGCTGTACTTGGGAAGTGGTGGCAGGTGTCAAAGGCGCCTGGATGACCTTGAAGTCTATAAAAGCCCCCCCGTGTAGGAGATAGGGAAGGCCGGGGAGAGCACACCAGGCTCTGTGTCCCTGAAGATGTCCCACAGACAGGAGATCTTCTGCCTGCCCTGTTTGAAAGCATGGTAACTGACTCAACCCATTCCCAATGTGTGCTTAGCTACAGTGTGGGAGCTGGTCTGAACGGCATGTTCTGGCAGCTTAGCTCTCACTCCGAGTCTCCAAAATGCTCATCAGGCCCCCCTGCTCACTGCTTGTACTAGGACAGGAATGGAGAGGCTCAAAGACTCAGCCTGGGTCACATAGCTCAACACCTCTGTTTGACTGTGAGCCTGAGGCTGTCCTAAATGGCCCAGGGCCCCCCCGCCCTGAGTGAGTGACCATCTGTCCTCGGCCCATCACCCGGTTACCTTGGCCAATAAGGCTGACTGCAGGCATGTCCTTTCCCCACACTGGCCTCAGAAGCTGCCAAGGACCATCCACCACCAAGGGTACCCACAGGGGGATCACACTCTCTTGCTAAAGAAAAAAAAAAGATAATAGTGCTTGATGCAAATAATTGCATATGAAATAAAATGCGATGAAATATTATTAATATCTTTAGACTTTAAATATTTTATTTTTGTTCCTTCTCTCCCTGGATATTTTTCATCATCATTAAATGGTTTCATGTTAACTGATCATAATCAGTTAATATGATACCCATATAAGTTATCACTGGCCATTTTGCTATGCCAAAATAACTAGTGTCAAATGACTTGAATGTTTCTTACAAGGTTAAGCCATGCTTAGTGTTTTTGGATACTAGATTTTAGCCAATTGGGTGAATGCATTCCTAATCTGGTAGTAGGATATGGTTGGTATATATTGAGCTTCTATCTGCTGTGTTTCAGTCAATCCAAACTATGTCCCTCCCCTTGCGAACTTTGACTTGGAAGCACTGGATATAACACCTCCTACCAATACTGCTGCTTCATCAAAGATCAGTCAAATAGGAAAGAAAGGTGAGTACATTCCTTCCTTATTTTTTGTCTCCATGTGAGCCATGTTGAATTTACTTAAAAGGCCCTACTATCAAGGAATCGGTAATTGGAGAGATTATATGATCAAACCCTTTCTTTGGCAGGTTATAAATGAGCTATAACTTAGAGTGATATAGTTATTACATTGACTTTGAGGCAGTGTTTGTCAGATTTCCTAAGGGCAGTGATGTTTGGCATACATGATTATTGATTACTTTTCTGTTTTTTAAATATAAGGAGGAAGGAAACGAAAAGCAGATGACAGCAAAATGTCCTCCCCTGACTCACTTTCAAAGGAAGGTAGTTCAGAATGCGACCCTACACCGTCGGATAGAAGCCAATTGGAAAAGGTATTGGGGTGATGCGTATCCGTGAAGGTGTGTGACAACCCAGAGAGATGAACAAAGGGCCAGCATTATTCTCTTCTTTTGACAAAGGGAAGAACTAGGGAATGGAGAGGCCAATGTATTCTCCTAGATGTTGAAGTGACCCTGACAAGTAAGGTGGGGATTCAGCTCTAATTCTCTTGTTTCCATCCCTTTCACTAACAGACACTGTTAATTGTTTTTTTGTAAATATTTTCTTGACTGTTTTACTCCCTTATTTGCATCCCCACAGTACGTTGAATTCTCTCTTATAGGAGTTATCAGATTTGGTCTTAGGGCATGGTTTTAGATATTCTTGTTTTAGCTATTTTTCCCCTCCAATCCCAGATTATCAGCTCCATGATGAATTTAGATACGTAAAATGCTTATTACAGTTTCCAGTATTTGATAAACAGTAGTTCCCTTTTCTTTTTTTTTTTTTTGACACTTCGATTCCGTCCACCTTTTGGCTATTGTACATAATGCTATGATGAACGTTGGTTACAAATACCTGTCTGAATCCCTGCTTTCAATTCTTTAGGGTTTATGCCTGGGAGTGGAATTGCTAGGTCATATGGTAATTCTTTGTTGACTTTTTGAGAAACCACTAAACTTTTCCACAATGGCTACATCATTTTACATTCCCACCAACAATGTAAAAGGGTTCTTATATCTTCACATCCTTGCCAAAATTATTTTTGCTGGGCGGCTGCCGTGGCTCAGCAGGCAGAGCTCTGACCTGCCATGCTGGAGGTCTGGAGTTCGATCTCTGGTGCCTCCTGCCCATATGCAAATTTAAAATTATTTTTGCTTTTATAAAATATTAGCCATCCTGGTGGGTATGAATTGTTATCTCATTGTAATTTTAACTTGCATTTCTCTAATGGCTAATAATTAAAGGAGAAGGTGGAATTAGAGAAGGTCGGATTTAACAAATGAGTATGACTGCTGAATCATTATATTGATATTTCTTTTAGTCTTCAGTGTCTTATGGCAGCTAGAAAGAAAAACCTAAAATTGTGAAACTGTAACCCATACCAAACTCTGCAATATGTTCTAAAACTAATTGTTGGGGTGTGCTTTGAAATTTATTGTTTTTGTGTATATGTTCTTTTTCACAATAAAAAAAACCAATTGGCTATAGATATGAGGATCTATTTCTGAATTCTCAATTTGATTCCATTGGTCAATATATGTATCCCTTGGTATAATCTAGGAATACCTAGAGTGTACAATGATAGTGACTAAAATACAAATTAAAAAATATTTTTGCATGATGAAGAACAAAGGAATGTCAATATTGCAGGATGTTGAAAATAGAGGGTAACTCATTTTAAAACTAACTTATGTGTAAGACTAAAGCAAAAAATGTTTGGTACAATATTTATAACTTGACAAGTGCATTTCCTAATATAACTTACATGGACAATTTAATTGAACACCGTAAGTACATGGAACCTTGAGTAGGGCATGAGAGTTTGTAGGTTTGTCCAGAGTGATGCCCCAATAAATCCCAGAGTGATTTGAACAGTGAATTAAAAAGTACTTGCAACTGGAAAAGTATTTGCAAGCCCCCTTCGGGGAATGGTGAGAGTGGGGAGAAATTCAACTTCTCCAAGTTGAAGTCTTGATATTCTCACAAGCAGTGTGGACAACCAAAGCTATAGGCTGAGTCCCCAGTCTTGGAGTTTGTTCAGATGAAACTTAACCCCACAAAGGATAGGTCAAGTCTACTTAAAATTTAGGCCTAAGAATCACCCCCAAGAGAGTCTCTTTTGTTGCTCAGATGTGGCCTCTCTCTCTCTAGCCAACATGACGAGCAGTCTCACCACCCTCCCCCTCTCTACGTGGGACATGACTCCCAGGGGTGTGGACCTTCCTGGTAACGTGGGACAGAGATCCTGGAATGAGCTGAGACTCAGCATCAAGGGACTGGGAAAAACTCTAGAATGAGCTGAGAATTAACATCAAGGGATTGAGAGAACCTTCTCGATCAAAGGGGGAAGAGTGAAATGAGACTAAGTGTCAATGGCTGAGAGATTCCAAACAGAGTCGAGAGGTTATCTTGGAGGTTATTCTTATGCATCAAGTAGATATCACCTTGTTGTTCAAGATGTAGCAGAGAGGCTGGAGGGAACTGCCTGAAAATGTAGAGCTGTGTTCCAGTAGCCATGTTTCTTGATGATGATTGAACAATGATATAGCTTTCACAATGAGACTCTGTGAATGTGAAAACCTTGTGTCTGATGCTCCTTTTAGCTACTA
>PVIY010026115.1:0-35825 GCA_004026745.1 Myrmecophaga tridactyla
GACTCACCACCCTCCCCCTGTCTACGTGGGACATGACTACCAGGGGTGTGGATCTTCCTGGCAGTGTGGGACAGAAATCCCAGAATGAGCTGAGATTCAGCATCAAGGGATTGAGAAAAACTCTAGAATGAGCTGAGACCCAGCATCAAGGGATTGAAAAAACCTTCTCGACCAAAATGGGGAAGAGTGAAATGAGACAAAGTGTCAATGGCTGAGAGATTCCAAACAGAGTCCAGAGGTTATCCTGGAGGTTATTATTACGCATTAAATAGATATTACCTTCTTAGTCAAGATGTAGTGGAGAGGCTGGAGGGAACTGCCTGAAAATGTGGAGCTGTATTCCAGTAGCCATGTTTCTTGATGATGACTGTATAATGATATAGCTTTCACAATGTGACTGTGTGATTGTGAAAACCTTGTGTCTGATGCTCCTTTTATCTACCTTGTCAACAGATGAGACGAACATATGGAATAAAAATTAATAATAGGGGGAACAAATGTTAAAATAGATTTAGTTTGAAATGCTAGTGATCAATGAAAGGGATCAGGCCTGTAAAATTTTTTTTTTCTGTTTGTTATATTTTTCTGTTGTCTTTTTATTTCTTTTTCTGAATTGATGCTAATGTTCTGGGAAATGATCATGATGATGAATATGCAACTATGTGATGATATTGTGAATTACTGAGTGTATGTGTTGGGAATGTTTGTGTTTCCTGTAATTTTTTTTAATTAATAAAAAATTAAAAAAAAAAAAAACCTATGTATTAACTTTCCAAAATGTACTCAGATAAACAAGAAGAAAATAACTCTTTTTAAGTTCATTTTAAAAGACCTGACTAATGGGTGGGCCACGATGGCTCAGCAGGCAAGAATGCTTGCCTGCCATGCCATGCCAGACGACCCGGGTTCAATTCCTGGTGCCTGCCCATGTAAAAAAAAAAAAAAAAAAAAAAAAAAAAAAAAAAAAAAAAAAAAAGACCTGACTAATGACTTCTCTAAAAAGTGATATTTTATTACTTGCTTTTGTTTCTCTGAACTTTGAACAATAAACAAGTATTGAACACTCGATACGAAAGAACTACAATACTGTTTTAACACATTAGTACAGACTTGAACACAACTTGCTTAGAGAGGCACAGACTACCATAAAGTTTTATAAACATGTACCTACATAAACACACCTCCCAGAGCCTAACCAAAATGTAGAAGGCCTTCAATGACAGTCCAGGAAACTTAGAATTTTATTTTGCCCAATGAAGCCATCTTAGTAGGGAGAATAACAATATTAAGACATATTTTACAAATATTAATTTAAGGGAGGGTATAAGAAAGATTTGAGGCATTAAAGCCTACTGATATGGAAACCAATTATAAGGCTTTTATGATAGACCTAGCAGGAGATGTTAAAGGACTCAACCCTGGTGCTAGGAGCAGGAAAACAACAGAAGATGTGAAATCATGAAAAGATATATCAAGATTAATCTGGTAGCTCTTAGCAATAAATTGGATGTGGTGGTTTTAAAAGAGGGACTTTGAAAAGCGACAAATTGAATTCCACAACTGAGACTGGTGGTAGAACTTAAAAGCAAGGAAGTACAATGAGGTGAATAAACATGGGGACTTTATGTGGTGCAAAATAAGCCAGAAACAAAAGAACAAATACCTACGGTCTCTTTTAGAAAATACCTATAAGAAAACTGGGGTCTAGATTGTAACCTCTTACAGCAGTCACATTTAGTGTGGGGCTGTAAATGTTATTTCTAGATTTTGAGATACTGTGCTATACATATATAACCTGGCATCTCCCTGGAACTTTGGCTGTGTGATACCTAAGACTCAGATATGGAGTTCTGCAGCTCTGAAACTCATTATTA
Organism: Myrmecophaga tridactyla; assembly: GCA_004026745.1. Lineage (NCBI taxonomy): Eukaryota > Metazoa > Chordata > Mammalia > Pilosa > Myrmecophagidae > Myrmecophaga > Myrmecophaga tridactyla. The sequence goes on from PVIY010026115.1 coordinate 1,875, forward strand.
TGAAATACAACTACTGTTAAAGAAACCAAAAAAGAGATCAAACTTTTCTGATCGGAGAAAAGAACAAAACCAATCGGGTAGGGACTAAGGTCGATCAGAATACAAGGTAAGGACGACATTGTATTTTAGAACTTCACCTACTCTATGAGACCAAAGGAAGAGTGATGTATTTTGTCCAAAACCTAACTTTTCTGTAACGCACAATCTAACTCAACCTGTCTGGATAGCTCATTTAAACAACCAAACACATGCAATAGCTTAAGGTAATACCCAGAGTCATCCAAGAGTATAATGGGCAGTTAATTTAAAAGTACTGGCAAAGTACCTTGAGGGGTAGGAGAAAAAAATATGAACTATTAAGGTTTATCACAAAAGAAACATGATATTGTCTCACATATTAGGGACTGACAAGTCAATAGGTCATGCCCATGATCTTGAGGCTTGCTCTTGTTAAGCTTATTTCTACAGTGGAGAAGTGAAGCCTACCTATAGTTATGCCTACAAGTTACTTCTAGAAACCTATTTTGTTGCTCAGATATGGCCACCCTCTCTCTCTCTTTCTCTAAGCCCAGCTCTGCAAGTAAAATCTTACCCTCCCCACTACGTGTGACATGACATCAAGGGGTGAAAGTCTCCCTGGCAACATCATACATGACTTCCAGAGATAAGCTTGGCCCTGGCACCATGGGATCAACAATACCTTCCTAAACAAAAAGTGGGAAAGAAATGTAACAAAATAAGGTATCGATGGCTAAGAGAGTTCAAACAGAGTCAAGAGACCATTCTAGAGGTTACTCTTACACAAGCTTCAGCTATACTGCTAACTATTATGGTTTGCCAAACTTCAGGAACACCCAGGGCTCTATTTCAGAGTCTATAAAAGTTTCACATACTAAGATTACTTTTCAGAAACCTACAACCTCCAGATGGGCTCCTAGGCCAGATAAGTCCTGGAATCCACGAGGGCCAGCCTCTGCAGAACATCAACTAGTTCCATCCCCCTACCCCAAATTATCAACATCCCTTTCCAAAATGAAAAGTTAGAATGGGCATTGACCAAATATCCCTAAACACCGAGAGAAGGATCAAAGGAGAAGTATGAGTTATAACAGAGAACTTAGGATTTAACAAATGAATATGACTGCTGAATCATACTGATATTTCTTTTAGTCTCCAGTGTCTCAGAGCAGCTAGAAGGAAAAACCTAAAATGTGGAAAAGTAAACTATTCCAAACTCTGAAATCTGTTCTATAATTAAGTGTTACAATGTACTCTGAAATTCATTGCTTTTTTGTATATATGTTCTACTTTCCAATAAAACTGTTTAAAAAAAACACAAAAACAAGGCACTTTAGAAGTAAGAGCTAACAGTGGAACATTCACTCAGATATGTTTAACACAAAATTACAAAGTATCGGGTAATATACAAGAAACTGGGAACCTGTATTTGGATTCAGAAACCTAACTCTAATCTTAGCTTTGATACTTAATAACTTTTCATTTGGCAATTAAACTTTTATTTTCCATGCAAGAATAGTATACTTTGCAAACTCTGCTTGCTCTCTCTGGTTCCTTGCTCTCTTTGTCAGCAGTAGGATCCTTTTACAATCTTATACAGCCCACCATCTTAAATGAACCTTGCTTAGGAAGGATAGGAAACCTGGAACCATGCCCTCTTATCACACCCAACCCTCAGATGCCACATCTCCAATAGTCCCTGAGATACCTCCATGATATCCCGGGCTCAATGGAAACCAATGGGAAAAAAATGGAAAAAGAGAATTTTAAACGTAGGTAATCTTTATGATCAACTTCAATTTTAGCATTGCAAAAGAAGTAACATCTAAAGTAGGGTGACTAATTCAGAACAAAGGAATAGCATACTCAAGAATGCCCTTGTTTAACTAAGAAAACATCACAGACAAAAATGGGAAGATCTTAGAAAAAATGTCAGAAGAAAGCTTCAAGAAATTAAGGGCTTTGTCATGCAGGTAAGATCTTACAAAGAAAAAGATAAATAGACTTGACTTTACAAATTTAAGTTCCTGCATATCAAAACAAACAAGCTAAGAAAAGCACCATAAATACAAAGGCTAACATTAACGTAATAGTTCATAGCATACAAAAATAATGAAACAAAAAACTAGTAAAAGACAAAGATAAGAAGAAAATGGCTAACACACATATAGAACTCTCAATATCACTCGATCATCTGAGTATTGCTTTAAAAACAATTTCTTTAATCAACAGTGAAGTTAGGCATTTTCCCCTCAAGAATTATTTTAAATGATAATACTCAATAGTGGCAAGGCAAAATGAGACTGGCATTCTCCTATATTGCTAGTGTATAACCCTTCATTAAATAGTACAATTAATATTAAGAAACTTGAAATTTATCCCACAAAATTGAAAACATGACAAAGATGCCCAATATCAATGTTACCGTTTAATATAATATTAAAGGTCCTAGACAATGCTATAAGAAATGAGAGACAGAAACATAAAAACGAGAAGGGAAGAGACCAGATTACCTACACTTAAAAAAACATTAGAATCTTAAACTACTGAAGCTAAAGCATTTAGCAAGATTGCCACATACAAGTTAACAGAAAAGTCCTTAACATTTCATTCCATTTATAAAACCAATTAGAAAATGCAATAAAATACAATCCTGGAAAGACTAGAAGAGAAGTGTATGAAAAACAATTACATTCCCAGAATATGGAGGCAGTCAGACAAAGGAAAAACATTCTGGCTACCTTTCCTATCAATTCTGATAGTATGGGTATTTATCTGTAGTGGAAATTCAACAATCTTCAGTACTGCTGGTAAGAGTGCAGACTGTGCAACTATCTTGAAGAGTAATCCGGCAATATTTAGTACAATTGGGTATATGCTACCCAACCAAGTAATCCAACTCTTGAATATATCTATAAAGGGGCATATATGAATATGCTCTCTTTCTTTAGCATTGTTTGAGACAGGAGAGAGCTGGAAGACTGTACGTATCCATCATTACTGTAATGATTAAGTGAAATGTGGCAGATGCACAGTATGGAATATAGATTCTTAAAACACAGTGCTGACTCTTAAAAAAGAAAGAAAAGAAAAGGGCAAACGGTGCCAGTTCTACTTCAGTTGAAGTTAAAGCATATCCACACAAGACAAAAATGTTTTACAAGAATATATACATATATATAAACCATATAAAAATGGTTGCCTATGAGAAGAGAAAGACTGCACACTTTAAAAAGGAAAGAAATGAAAGCAAGACCTTAATTGACTTAATACAGTGTGCCATGAACTGAGGAAAAGGATTAACTCAATCCTGTTGACTGAGTAAATACAAACAAGTAAATATAAAATAACTTAAAAGTCAAAAGAAATTCAAAGCCCTTGAAGAAAGTAATTAGTAATATGCATCAAGAACCTTTAAAAGATCAGTAATCACTGACTCAGTAATTTATCTTCCAAGCATGTCTTAAAGTAGAAGAAATGTAGGCAGAAGTTTACAAAAGAAGAGCATTCACCTCACCTGAACTATTGCTGTTATCAAGAAAATGGAAAACAACTTAATATTCTACAAATGGAGAGCAGTTACCTATGAAATATTTTTAAATACCACTAAAAACAATGTGAAGAATTAAAACATGAAATGTTTATAATATCGAGGGAAAATAGCAATGCATATTTACATATAAAGGATAATCTCTACTATTCATGTTTCATACACAACCATATACACATAAAAAACTAAAAAAGAAATGCACTTAAATATTCATAGTTAGCTATCTATACCATGGATTTACTTTTCATATACTTCCAGCTATTAAATATAAAAAGAGGGCACTATTAATAATTATATTAAAAACAGCATAAAGCAGTACTACCAGAACTGCCCCAGGCAAAAGAGGAATATGGTCACGGGGTAACATGGACACTCTCACTTAAGAACAAAATGATTTTCTTTAAAAAATAAAAAAGAGGCCATATGATTAGACTGTAGTGTACAGAAGGTGTTTATTGAATGTCTAAGATACAGTTTTGTCAAAAAAGTGGGGGTATCCAACATTTCTATATAAGTCTATTATGAGAAATTTTTTTAATATCCCAATTATAAAGGAAAGAATAAATCAAAAGTAATGTAGGGTGCTAGCAAGTGCTAATTAATTTTTATCACTAGTTATCATTAACCAGTAAATTCATAAAATTGAATACAGCTACACAAATCAGGATAGTTGTAACTGAGTGTTTCAATTTCAACATTGCCACCATCTTCAATAATTTCCCCAAAACCCTACAACAAAGTAGAAAAAGCAGATACTTAAATTTAGCTAAATATCTTAGTCCTATTTCCTACATTTAGTGACCTACCCAGCTGTAGATGGTTTTACAAAGTGAAATCATCACTGGGGGGATGTTAATCTATTATTTTGATGAATCTTTTCTGAATTGTAAATTCTATAATCATGTTTTAATTAATTTTGGTTTATGCAACTGCCAAAATTAGTAAAATATCTTCAGTAGGTGGCAACCGATGAACACTCTGTCATTAACAAGACAGATATTACTGTGTCATTCTACATGGCTCTATTAATTTTATTATGGCAGCTCTTAATTATGTTTCATTTTACTTACTTTAAAGGCCTGAAAACCCAAAGTACACAACACCATTCTCCCTTTCCACACCACTCTCATATCCCTAAGAGAGAGGCAGGTTAATGGAACTACCTGAAAAATCCAAGTGAGCGCAGACTCTAATCTAAAACACCCAAGTAGAATAAATTTAGGCACTATTCCTAATTTCACCCCTCTTTCTGGCCCTACAGGATTAACAACCTTCCCATGCTTCAATATAATTAACTCTTCTGCAGTAGTGCTTTTAAAAAGGGCAGAATACAGACAGTAGCTGATAGCTGTGACTGTTTCTTTAAACAACAGTAAAATGAAGAAAAGTGACAACATGAGCTTTCAACAGTGTAAAGGGTTTTAGAAAACTATTTTTCCCCAAAATCTGTCCTGTCTTACTTTCATTATTCAGAAAACCGTTTCCAACAAAATTGAGTTAACAGTAATATGTGTTAAATTTTTGCGTGCTGTTCTGTAAAACTTCAAGGGGTTTAAGAGGATTCCTTCAAAACCCTCTTCCATTTGCTCAATTCTCTTCTCAAGCATATTAGACTCCATTAACAGCCAATCATGTAAGCTGAGCTGCAAGTGACCTGAGAGTTACCATAGCAACAACTGCTTTCTGAAATACGTGTTATGCATTTTAAAAGCTCTCACAGAGAGGATACCACATCTATCAATTAACAACCAAAGCTCAACACAGCACAGTTTCCAAATGAAATGAAAAGCTCAACATACCTTATCAATCCAACTACTTTGTAACAAAAAAGGTAGATATCATGACCCAAATTGTTTATTGTGGTTTATGAATTTCAAAATCAAGCCTATAATTAATAACAGGATAGCTGAATACCATGTTTAGTAATGCACAGAATTGATACAGTATAGAAAAAATACACCAGTACCATATTTAGCAATGGACCATCAAGAGTAATGAACATATGCTTTACTATATTGCCCAATTTTCATACACAATTTTACTAATGAAAAAGTTGGCCCTAAATGTAGTATAATAAAATATTTTTCATCAAACATGTAGCACAAGCACAGACACCCCACTCTTCATATATATGAAGAGATGTACATGCAAATAGTAAATACAAAAGACATTCCAATGTTTTCAAGAAAAATCTTTATTTTGACAATTCACTGAAAACACACATCTCTACTTCAAAGACTGTCCTAGGAAAACTTCTCACAAAATATGTGCAGCTAGCCAGTTTATCAGCAAAGTTAATGAACAACATCCAATTCTGCTACAATAAAAAGAAACTTTCACAAGGTTCTCTCTGCAAAATAATTTCAAAACTAATACATAATGAATGCTGACGTTCAAAGAAAAATAGGAAATACAGTAAATAAATGCAGTAGTGTTAAAAAACCATTTCTAAAACAATAACCAACTAATTTAAGTAAAGAATGCATAATATTTATAACTTAAGATGCATTTCATCAGGAAAAAAAATGGCTACAAATAGAATAGTTCCTTTATACCAAGGCTATTCCATTTCTAGATGATGGAAAACATGCCAAATTTCTCCTTTAATATAAAAATCTCATCTTTTATTCCAATCCTATATTCCTTATATTCACACAACTGTGAATATGATTGAACAATGAATTCAAAATCCACTTCCAAGCAGAATATTAATACTGTTAACAGCTGAGATCTCTTGAGCACTTCTAAAAATTTTACATGCATTAACTCATGGAATCTTCACAATCTCCCATGAGGTATTGCAATTATTCTCATTTTACAGATGGTAAAACTGAGACACAGAAAAGTTAAGTAACTTACCCAAAGTCACATAGCCAGTGAGTTGTGGAATCCTGCATTATGACTTCATCCTTCACCCTTAACTACTACCACAAAGTGAATCTAGTCTACAGTCTCCAGCCCTACATCTTAAACTGAATGTAGATCTTTGAAATAACCCCTAGATGTTTATCTAATCACCCCTCACCCTTTTCCTCTTTATATAGTTGAGCCAACTCCTTAGCTATGCCAATTTGTCAGTTTAATAATTCTAATAAATAAAAAAAGATTTAAAAAAACAAGTAACTTGAGAACAAAAAAAAGAATAACAGGCTTATTTATGAAACTTGGTTTAAAAACTGTATAAATGGATAAAATTTATTTAAGCAAAAGGACACATATATACGAATGAATATGATCATGATAATGATCTTGACAGATAACAGTTATCAAAAGCTTACTACATGTCAGGCACTACCCTATGAGTTTTCTTTACATGCCCTAACACCTAATTCTCACAACAACCCCATGAAGTAATATTACTGCCCCTATTTTAGAACAAGCAAGCAGCACAGAAAAATGAGGTAACCTGCCTAAGATCACACAGCTAGTAAGTGGTCAAAAGCCTTTCTTTGACAGCTTGACCAGAGATATACTCACTCTTAAACAGTATCCAAACAATCAGTACCAGTGATAAGAGGAATTAAAGATTTTACAGGTAGTTGATATGTCACACAGTTGTCAATCATGTTACAACCATTCCTAAAAATAAGTATGGCTAAACATACAGATTTAGCAATAATACACTTTAAGAAAAATTGTAAAACACCAAAATATACAACAATTGAGAACCATAAAACAGTTGGAAGTCTATAGGGTTTCCAATTTAAGATGGGAGACTGAACACAAATATGCTTTCCCTCCCAATCGGAGTCTTTAAGTAATGAGGGAGCTGCTTAGTTTTTATATAAACTCAAAGGGAAAAAAATCAAACAGAAATGTATGGAAAATGCCTGGTCCCTCACTGAATCAAAAAACTGAGATGATGATTGAAAGATATAAAACAAACGTGATCAGAGTAAGGAAAGTTAGTAAAGGGAACTGCAGCCAATACCGCCAACACAATGCGAAGGTGGGGATGGGGCTGGGATACCAACAAGGCAAATCAGTAATTAAAGAACTGCATTCCAAATAACTTAGTCAATAGGGCCTCTCCTTACTTAACAAAGAGAAAGATCTACAATGGCTTTTTGCCTCAGGATGAACCCAGGTACTAGATTACCACTGGTGGGAAATAATTGTGTTAATTCACAGTTAGCAATTTTTTAACAACCTAGAATGGACAGAACAGAAAAAACAAAGTGAGGGTATGTACTATCTCGTGAAACTTTTACTGCAGTTTTATATTTAAAAATTCATTTATATGTGTGCACTGAATTGCAACGTAAAGCATATTTAAACTATGGATCACAGTTTTTACAAAATTGGAAAACCACTGTGCTAAATAAAGTATGCAGGTTTGCAGAGGGCTCCTAGGGTGGGTGTTGGGACCTGACAAAAGCAGGGCAGCAACTGAGGCACTAAAGCATTCAACTCCCAGATAAACCATCATTATTTGGACAACTGTGGGTACCCAAATGCTTGCTTCTTCCTCAACCTTTTTTTTCAATTATCAACCCCCTAAGTTTTCAAATATTTTTCCCTAATCACACCCTCCATTCAATTATAGGATGGTTTGTATTATATATAATGTATACAGTATAAACTGTTAGCACTTGTGATCGTCTGAAGCTATGTACCCCAAGAAATCATATTCTTAAAGCTAATCCATTTCTGTGGGTGTGAACCCATTGTAAGTGGACTTTTTCCAGAGGAGAATCAAAATGTGACCCACCTCATTCAGGGTGGGTCTTTACCCCTACAGGACTCCTTTTTAAGAGAATGAAATTAAAACAGAGAGCGAAAGCTAGGGAAGCAAGATCCTAGAAGCAAAGAAATCTGGAAGAGACCAGCAGATGCTGCCATGTGCCTTGCCGTGTGACAAAGAATTCCAGGATCACTAGCAGCAGGTCTTCAGGAAGAAGATATTGACTTGATGACACTTAGATTTAAACATTTTCATGGCCTGAGCACTGTAAGCTTGTAAACTAATAAATTCCCATTGTTAAAAGCTAACCCATGGGTATAAGGGTAATTCAGTGGTAGAATTCTCGCCTGCTATGAGGGAAACATAGATTCAATTCTCAGCCCATGAATATCCAAAAAAAAATTTTTTCAACAAATGTTGCTGCAATAACGGGATACTCACATGGAAAAAAGAATAAAATGTGACCCCCACCACACAGCATTTAAAAAAAAAAAAAAAGGAGCCAATCCATTTCTGGTATATTGCTTTCAGGAGCCCAGCAGTCTAAAACAGCACTGTGTATGTTTTATATCGTATGTATATCTGTGCTTTATAGGTAAAAAGAGCAAGAAATTTTTGCTCCCACAAACTAATTTTCACCCTTTTAAGAATGCATGACAAAGAAAAGAAGCCTACCAGAGGCCATAGCCAAGGGAGAGATTTATTGATTAAACAAACGTACAACAAAGAACCTCATTCCAGTTACCTACACTAACTACTTCATTACTCTCTGTTTCATGAATATGAATAAGCAACCAACAGTCGCCAAAATTGAGTTTTTTCATACATAAAATGAAAAAAACAAAATAAATAACCAGAGGATGGAGCTGCAAACCAAAGAAAACCCAGCTGGTGTTGAAATCACTTAATACTCCTTTTTTGTCCATATTCTCTTTTTTTGAACCACAATGTCTCTAACTGCTAAGCTATGACTGTTGCACCAATGTATTTTTGGAGATTAAATTATACTAGTTTAAGAGAGCCACAGATGGAGAGGAAAAGATCCACCTATACTTAATTTTAGAGGATTTAAATTATGATATTTAGATGAGATCTTGGACTTCAAGTTTATGCTATAATAGGATGAGACCTTTAGGACCCTTGGAACGGGGTGAATATATTTTGCATGTGAGACAGACACAGATCATGAGGACCAAGGGTAGACTGTGGTAGACATGATTTTGTTCCCTTATGATCTTCACCCCCTGTGTATGTTACATGACAAAAGTGACCATGCAGATGGAATTACAGTTCTGGAACTTAAAACAGGATGATTTTCCTAGATTATCTGAGTTTACCCAATGTAATCATGTGGGCCTTTAAAAGTAAATGAGAGTCAGGCCATGGTGGCTCAACAGGCAGAATTCTCGCTTGCCATGCCGGAGACCCAGGTTCAATTCACAGTGCCAGCCCATGCAAGAAAAAAAAGTAAACATGGTAGGCAGAAGTCAAAGTGATGTAGCAGGAGAAATTGGAACCTTGAGAGGAATATAACTGTCGCTGGTTCTGAGATCAAGGGAACCACAAGCCAAGGAATGCAGGTGACCTCAAGAGGCTGTAACAAAATGACCTCAATCTTACAACTGCAAGAAATCAATTGTCAATAATCTGAATGATTGAGGAAACAGATTCTACTCTAAAGCCTCCGGAAAGGAATTAGCCCTGCCAGCTGCTGTCAGCCTTGTGGGACTCTAACACGAGATTCAGCCTGAGTGAAGCTAGTGCTTTGAACCATTAATGAGGACAATAGGAGAGGCAAGGAATAGAGAGACGATGAGATCTAGAAAGAAATTCGCAAATTTTCCTTGGCAGAGTTGAAACGTATGGTATTACATTCCTCCTATACAGCTCCAAACAAATTACTTGGTTCTGGAATAAACAGCATATATTATTTTTTATTTTTAATTTTTTAAATATATTTATTATGAAAGCACAGTCTACATTATAGACACAATTAAATGCAAACATAAAAATAAGCTTTAGCAAGGTAAAATAGCAACTACTAAAAAATTTAAAGGGGGGAAGAATGAAAAAAGTAATGTTAGATAAACTAATTTCCTTATCTTTCAGAATAGAAAGATAATTGATACCATCTGAAGTTGATAAATGAAGAAATGATATATGTGAGAATATGTTACGGTAAAATAATGAACATGTAATGATAGTTTTCTGAGGGTTCGGAACAGGGGTGGATATTCTACTTTTCATTTTGTGCATTTCTGTGCTTTTTTACTAATCATGGGCATGTGTTATGTCTATCACTTTTTAAATACTTTCTAAAAAAAAAAAAATACCTGAAAGCAGTGTCGATTCAGAGTCTTTGGGAAACAAACCTGTCATGGTCAGGTTCATGTGCCAACTTGGCCAAGTGGTGGTACCTGTTTGTCTGGTTGGGCAAGTACTGGCCTGTCTGTTGTAATCAGGACATTTCATAGAATTAAATCATGATCATGTCAGCTGCATCCACAGCTGATTTCATTTGTAATCAGCCAAAAGGGAATGTCTTTCGCAATGAGTGATGCTTAATCTAATCACTGGAAGCCTTTTAAGGAGGATTCAGAAGAGAAAGGCTTTCTTCCTGCTTCGGCGGGTGAGCCTCTCCTGTGGAGTTTGTCCAGACCTTCCATTGGAATCGTAGGCTTCACAGCCTGCCTGTGGATTTTGGACTCTGCGTTCCTGCAGTCACAAGACACACTTTTATAAATTTTATATTTGCGAGTGTTCCCTGTTGATTCTGTTTCTCTAGAGAACCCTAACTAATACAAAACCCAAGTTGGAGTTGGAAAGAAGTATAAGAAATTTATTGTGGAAAATGTCTGACGTTAGATAAAGGGAAGAAAAGGAGCAAGAAAGTAGGGAGAGAAAGCTTTCAGAAAGCAACACAGGTCTAACAACTGTGAAAGCAGAGGAGGAAGGAAGCATTGGTAGGAAGAGCCTCAGAGTAGACAGCTCTGATCTGCTAGCCCAATAGGAAAGTTGCGTACCAAGATTGCCAAGAGTTCATGTTAGACAGAAACTGCCAGGCCCTAGTATCCTGTTGTAATCAGTTGCTAGCAGGGGGCTGCCCAGGGAAAACATGGCCATGGGTCAATATTGTAGCAGCTAACAGAATTCCTTGAGGCAAGTCAATTTCAGGAGAGATCTAAGCAAAAAAACTCAGTGCTTCCACAAATAACATAGAATAGAATATCAGGCAGTCATTAAATGATACCAGAGAACAGTAATTTTTCAACTATGGTTCCTATTATGTAGGCAGTTTGTGCAAGATATTCAAACACTGAAGTCTTTTATTTCTACCCTACCTTCAAAGAGAGCAACCCCACTTTTCCCTGTTTTATACAGTGTTTTTCCATATACTCTTTGAACACAGGGCAATGCTGCTTAAGAAAACAAAAAGTTCAAAAATTTTATGTCCCAAAAAGGAACTTCAAATTAAAAAAAAAAAAGTAACAAAAGAATGTTTAGATCAATTTTTATGCTTAAGGTTAAGCCTGAGGGCTTGAACGGTAAACATCAAAATAATAGCACAGGGCAGTCCGACAATGGCTCAGTGGCAGAATTCTGCCATGCGGTTCAATTCCTGGTACCTGCCCATGCAAAAAAATATATATATCTACATATATATATCTACATATATATGTAGATAGATATAGATATAGATAGATATATGTAGATATATATATACACATATATATAGACATATAGATACATATATATCTATAAATATAAGCACAACTTAACTATGGGTGATCTTTCTTAACTGTATTTTCTAGAGTTTCTATAAATAACATTAGAATTTGGGTACTAGAAAAAGCTAACTCTCTTAAAACTGTATTATGACATTCTCCTGCCTCCCCATCCCCCAAAGCCCTGAGCTGACAAAATGACTCCTCACAACTTCAGAGCTATGTTACTACAGAAAATAATGTGGCCTCTTACTAACTAGTAAAAAAAAAACATATTTACAAAATTGTAACACTCACTTCAAAGAGCCCTCTACCTGTTGAGGCACAGTAAATGCACTTAATTATTCCACATAACAACTTTAATACTTACAAGATATTTAACTCATAAAATCGTGGCCTTTATTCACAGCACATAGATAACTAAAATATATCACGTAATTTTTAGGAAATTTTCAATTTATAAATACCAACAACTATCAAGAATCAAATTATTCAGTAATCAATTACTTAAAATTTATAGATTCATCCAATAATACCAACAACATCTTTTAAAAACATATAGCTGCACATAACTCACCTAATTTTCCCAACCTTATAGTAAAGAAGGCTTCTAGTATTACCATTTAACAAATGCAGAATTTGATGTATGAGGCCAAGGTCACCAAGCAAATAAAATGCCAATGGCAGGGGAAAGCTCGATTCATAAGTAATTTTAGAACGCTGTAAAGGCCCCTGTAGAATTCATGTTTTCCACTGGGATCCTAATTTACCAGACTAAAAGCACATCACTTTAAGGAAAAGACCTGAAGGACTACAGTTTTTCTTTGTAATTACTTTGTATTTTCAAAGTATGTATGTGTCATGGTAAATGTTATTTAACACCACAACTCCAAATAAAGAGCTGCTTAATATCAGTTTTTTTGTCTCTGAAAATAATTTATATTATATAATACAGCCATAAAAAGGAATTAAGTTTTTCTTGCTACAACATGGATGAACCTTGCAAGCATTATGCTAAACTGAGCCAGACATAAAGGGGTGAATATTGTATGACTCCACTTAAATGAAATATCTAGAAAAAGCAAATTCATGGAGACAGAAAGTAGATTAGAAGTTACCATGGTCTGGGAGGAGGGGGGAACAGAAGTTAGTGCTTTGTGGTACAGAGTTTCTGTCTGGGGTGGTGAAAAACTTTTGTTAATGGATGGTGCTGATAGTAGCACAACATTGTAAACGTAATTAATGCCAGTGAACTGTACATTTTAAAATGGTTAAATAGAAAAATTTATCATATATGTTGCCACAACAGAACTTTTTAAAAAATACATAAATTATCCAAAAAAAAAAAAGACCATATGTGTATATACCATATACCTCACATTTCTCTTCTAGATTCCTTAAATACCTACACCTCAGGTACTATTTCATACTCCATTTGGCTCTCAATACAGACTATTGTCATCACAGATTCAAATGGAAAGGAAGAAAAGGCTAAAAGCTACTGATTGGGGGTCTAACATATCGCTAGATAAAGTCCCCTAATAGGATTTTTTTTAATGTAAAGATGATAAACTGAGAAGGAAAGGCTCAAAAACGAGAAGGACTCTTGAAGAATTTTACTGAGAAAGTAATATACTGAAATGGTGAACAGACCATCATTCACTAAGTATGGAACCAGAGAGATAAAGTTATAAATTAATATCTCCTCTTCGGTGTCTTATGAGGTTGTAATAAATTTAGTGGCTGAAATATGAATTGATTCATGTAAACCCATTCACCATAAAGCATTATTTCTGAACATTCACTCAAGTAAAATATCCAAAAGTACTTAGCTATTATTTTTTGTTACAGTTTACCAAAGCAAAGATTCCTTTGACCTGGAGCTACCAATGTAAATAACAAGTGCTAGACCACAAAATGTCACGAGAATTCAGTGTAGCCTGTGAAAATGAAATCTATAAAATAATTGATCGTTGTTCCTGACAGATGGGTCAATTAAGATAGAAACAGAATTCTGAATGTATGCACACAAAGGTGTGTGTTTCAGTATGACAAAAGACTTTAAATTGGGGAGATGGAACTTAAAAGTTAAATAAGGATATACAGGGAAAAGCTTCTACACCTCCTGACTTCAAAAGGTTACTGCATTACTCTTACCAATTTTGTCTGTACTCTTCCAGATGTATTATACACCTAAACAGGTAAATATGTATATATTGGATGTACATTTTTCTTAATGCCGTTTAGAGGAAGAAAAAGACTATCACAAAATATTGTTATTTTGTGTTTTTAATATCCTCGTTTCCATTAAAGGTTTACCACAAAACAGAAACTAACATGAAGGACTGTCATCAAGTTGTAAAAATCGACTGCTAGAATAATTAGAACAAGGTAAACATTTAGCAAATGTTACAACCATTCCACACTAACCTCAACACACAAACAAAAGACGGTCAAAAGAAACACACAGAATTATCGTACAACAGGCAAACTTCAGATTTTGAAGTCTGTTAGACAAAAGTCATATGGAAAAGGCTAGCTAAACTGTTAATTCAGATAGAAGGAAAAATAATAGCTACCCAGGCACAATACTGAAGTAGTCAAGCTCACCAGCCCAGAAGAAAGCAGATGGAGAAATACACAACTTTCAAAATCAAAGACTAGATATTATCTGCTCCTGTAGTGAAACTGGCTTTCCCAATATCATTATACTTAGAGCATTATCCTAATAAATGGCACAACCAAGGAAGAGTTCATAAGAGGACCTTAAAGACAGAAGATAAGCCTGTTTACTTTTAACGTTCTAGAAACAACAATGTTGAATTTAGGCCATTTAAACCTGCATAACTTGGTTATCAAAAATAACCAAGGGGGAAAGTCTCAAGAGTCAGTAAGGTAGCAAAGGGTTAATGAAGAGATGGCTACTTCTAGTTTTAAAATATCGTGAATAACTGCGTTTCCTAACAATGCTTAGTTACACCTAGATTGTATACTAAAATCCCTTTCCCCCATCAAAGTTGAGTATACACTAATCTCAGGATTAACAGACATTTAATTTCTTATTTTATCATGGGGAGAAAAAAGTACACTAATCATATGCGAGAAAACATCAGTAACAAAATCTAAAATGAGTTGAAGGTTTAAAAAAGAAATAGTTGTCAGAAATGAGTTCGAAAATAGTACTATAACTGAATCCAACAGTTCTATTACATGTGCTGTGTATATACCACAATCCTGTTACGTCAATTATTTCAACTTGCTCTCATAGTCATTATCTAAGAAGGAGTGTGTGTGGGGGGTATTCTCATTCTCAAGTCTGAGCTTTAAGATGACACACCATTGTGGCCTCTCACTTTGCTGTCTCTCTGCTTAAAAGATGTGCTTATAAAACCACTGGCTAAATTTGGAATAATTTGAACATCAAAAAGTGTAACTGCAATTGATTAAAAAACACTGAAAATATAAAAACCCATGAATCCACAGTAGTTGAAAATGACAGAAACTCAAAACAGAAAGCTCGTTTGCCACCATAAGAGTATACACAGCACTAACTTATTCTAAAATACTGTAAATTAAAGGTAAAAATTAAGTTTTGTCCCTGCATTTTTGGCAGAACTATAGTTCAAGCACGGTTAATAAGGGAAAGTTTTTTAATAAAAAGATACCTGCTAATAAATATAGACAAAATAACAATTAGAAAATAAACCCCCCACACCCATTTTTTTAAGATGGTCAGGCATCAGGAATCGAACCAGGGTCTCTGGAATGGTAGGCAAGAATTCTGCCTGCTGAGTCACCATGGCCTGCCCGAAAATAACCATTTTGCAAGCCCTGATAAAGTAACTGATTCAGGAACATATCATCAAAGGAGTCTAACAACATCATTAGGTGAAAGGTAATCTTGGTAACACTATCATTCCACAGATTATTTGCTAATTACAAAGGAAAAGATCTAACTTTTAAATAAGAGATCTGGCAAAATCTTATCATCTTATGTAATTATTCAATCAGATTTACCATCCAAATGGTAGAAAAAACTAATTTTATGCTCCACCTGAAGTGACAGAACATAAAATACACAGCACTACCGATAAATTATTCCTGTAAAAATGTTTAATCAGAAATTAATCAGGCATTAAATTCTAATTTTCAATTTACAGGATACACAGAGGTTGAGGCCCAAACTAAAGAACACCTCTGAAAGAATTAGGGAAAAAGAAAAACAAAAGTTAAGGAATAAAAATATGCAGCCTAGTCTATTCAAAAGGTCAGCATCTTGAAGGAAAAAGAGAGTTATTCTAGATTAAAACAGAATAAAGAAGAGAGTGACTAGCAGTGAAGGGACACAAGTGAACTTTTTAGAGTGTCAGAACTGCTATTCATCTTGATTGTCATGGTGGTGATTATACAAACCTATACATTTGCCAAAACCGTGCACTGAAATAGGCTCTGTAAATTATTCCTCAATAAAGCTCACTTTTAAAACTAAGTATCTTGGTTATGGCAGTCATCATTTCATGGGTGTACACAAGTGAAACCTTTTCAAATTGTATACTTTTATAACAGTTCATTAGACATTGATTCTAATTTAATAGAACTGTCAAAAAAACATACAAAATGGCATCTTAAATAGATAGTTCCTTCTTTTCAATGTTTCCATTAAAAAAATATTACAGACAAGTCTGGAAAATTTGGACAACTTTAAAGAGAAAAAATGACTAATTGGTGAAAACTATTTAGATATAAATGCGACTATCAAAGAGACAGCAAATGTCCTTCCAAACCTGAGGCATTAAATGATAAAATTACAACAAAGATCTAAATAGGAAAGCTCATGGTGGCAAAATTTTATGACTCAAATCATATTCTGTGTTCTAGAACCAAGGAGGCAAAGTAATACACAGTGCTACTCCCTGCAAAATCTGTGAACAACTAGGAATAACTGGCAGAAGTACCATCCTCAAAACTCTAGGAAACAGTTAAACAGTTGCAGTAACTGAGTAAAAGGTTAATCAAGACATACATCTTTCAAAACAGGAGAAACTTTTGGCACTCTTGCTGGTTCCATCCTACACACACACATAACATGGTGTTGTGTGGAGCCAGTTAGCACTCCCACTGAGGATCCCTGGCCCTGTGCAAGAGGGACCAGAGTAACTCTTACACACATACTAGGGAGCCTATATATCACTGCCAATCTTCCAGGTGGCAACCTGAAGATTAAACCAGGAAGCTTGCCCACCCAGAACTGTTCCTGCTGCCAGAAGAAAAATGCAGACAACTAAAACAGTTCAGAGAAACAAATAAAAGTGACCTGGGGCAAATGATTATCCACTTTAAGTCACACAACTGAGTACCCTAGAGGGAAAGTCAATTTCATAGGAATGAGAGGGAGCATTTGAATTCCTGTAAAGGGGGAACTCCAGCAAGCACAAACCCAGGAAAAGACAGAAGCTTATAAAACAAAGAGAATACATTACACTTCACAAATCCGAGAGCTTATCCTCTTAATGGGAGGAATAATTTCTGCAAGAGAGCACCACCAAAAGCATAGAAGCTTGCAAACACTGTGAAAACTCTTTCTGTTTTAGTTGGCTCCTGGAACTCCAGTAAATCCCTGTCATCAGCTGGATACAAATTAAAGGAACAGGCTGCACACAGACAAAATCCCACAGTTCACACTTAAAATATAGTGTGCAACAAAAGTTTACAAGACAAAAACAAAAGCAGGCTTTCGACATACTAGACAAAGACTTAAACTGATCTTCAATATGCTCAAGGAGAAAAAGGAAAACACACAGAAAGACCTAAGGGATATCAGGAAAACAGTGAATGAAAAATATGAGACACTCAATAAAGAAACAGAATATTTTTAAAGGAAAAACTAGAGTTGCAGACCACAATAAAGGCACATCTCAGAGATAATGAGGGTTCAATTCCAGACCCCTGTAATAAAGAAAATATCACAATAAAGTCACATGAGTTTTTTGATTTTCCAGTTTATAATAAAAGTTATGTTTAAACTATACCATAGTCTATTACGTATGCAACAGCACTATGTCTAGATAAACGATGTACTTACCTTCATTAAAAAAAATTATTTTGCTATAAAACACTATCATCTGAGCCATCAGTGAGTCATAATTCTTTTGCTGGTGGAGGGTCTTGCCTCAATACTGATGGCTGCTGACCGATCACAGGAGCGACTGCTGAAGGCTGTAGTGGCTGTGACAATTTCTTAAAATGAGACGAGTGAAGTTTGCTGCATCGATTGACTCTTCCTTCCCCAAAAGGTTTATCTGTTATGCAATGCCGCTTAATAGTGCTTCACCTACAATAGAACGTTTTTCAAAATTGGAGTCAATCCTCTCAAACTCTGCCACTCTTCTTTTCAACTAGGTTTCTGTAATATTCTAAATCCTTTGTTATCGTTTCCACAATATTCACAGCATCTTCATCAATAATAGATTTCATTTCAAGAAACCACTTTCTTTTTGATCCATAAAAAGTACATTCTCACCCAACAAGTTTTATCATGAGATTGCAGCAATTCAGTCACATCTTCAGGGTCCACTTCTAATTCTATTTTCTGGCTATTTAAACTACATTATGCAGTAACTTCCTCCACTGAAGTCTTGAACCCCTCAGGGTCACCTATGAGGGTAGAATCAACTTCTTCCAAACTCCTGCTGATGTTGATATTTTGACCTCCTCCCATGAAGCACGAATGTTCTTAATCACATCTGGAAAGGAAAATCTTTTTCAGAAGGTTTTCAACTCACATTGCCAAGATCCATCAGAGGAATCACTATCTATGGACAGCTAAGCATTATGAAATGAATTCCTTAAATAAGATTTCAAAGTCAAAATAACTCCTTGATCCATAGACTACAGGTTAGATATTGTGTTAGCAGACACGAAAACAACATTTATTTTGTCGTACATCTCCAAAAGAGCTCTTGGGTGACCAGGTGCATTATCAAAGAGCAGTCATTTGAAAACAATCTTTTTTTTCTGAGCAGTGGGTCTCAACAGTGGGCTTACAATATAAAGTAAACCATGTTGTAAACAGATGTACTATCAACCAAGCTTTTCGTTCTGTTTAGAGAACACAGGTGGAATAGATTTAACATCATTATTAAGGGCCCTAGGATCTTTGGAATGGTAAATGAGCATTGGCTTCAACTTAAAATCACCAGCTACATTAGCTCCTAAAAAGAGAATCAGCCCGTCCTTTGAAGCTCTGAAGCCAGGCACTGACTTCTCTCTAGCTATCTAAAGTCCTGGATGGCATCTCTTCCATTAGAACGCTGTTTTGTCTACATTCGGAACTTTGATATTTACTGTAGCCCCCTTCATCAATGATCTTAGCTGTATCTTCTGGATAACTTGCTGCAGCTTCTTTATAAGCACTTGCTGCTTCACCTTGCACTATTATAGAGATAGCTTCTCTCCTTAAACCTCAAGAATCAACATCTGCCATCTCCAAACTTTTCTTCTGCAGCTTCCACACCTCTCTCAGCCTTCGAAGAACTGAAGAGTTAGGGCCATGTTCTGGATTAGGTTCTGGCTTGACAGAATGTTGTGACTGGTTTGATCTCCTAATCAGACCACTAAAACTTTCTCTGTATCAGCAATAAGGCTGTATTGCTTTCTCAACATTTGTTTTTCACTGGAGTAGCACATTTAACTTTTCCTTTGCATTAACAATTTGACTAACTTCAGTGCAAGAGGCCCAGCTTTCAGTCTATCTTGGTATTAAATATACCTTTTTGACTAAGCTTAATCATTTCTAGCTTATGATTTAAAGTGAGAAATGAGGGACTTCCTTTCACTTAAACACTTACAGAACACTGTAGGGTTACTGATGGGCCTAATTTTAAGAATATTGTGTCTCAAAAAATACAGAGGTCCAAGAAGACAGAGAGACAGAGGAATAGCCAGTCAGTAGAAGAGTCAGAACACACACAACTTTGATTAAGTTCACTGTGTTACAGGGGTGTAATTCGCATCACTCCAAAACAATTACAATACTAACTTCAAAGATCATAGAACAACATTACTGATATAATAATAATGAAAAAGTTTGAAATACTGTGAGAATTACCGAAATGTGACATAGAAACACAAAGTGAGCATACGCTACTGGAAAAACGGCACCAAGTAACCTGCTTGACAGAGGGTTGCTACAAACCTTCAATTTGTAAATTAAAAAAAAAAAAGAAAGAAAAGAAAACATCTGCAAAGTACAATAAAGTAAAGCACAATAAAAAGAGGTATGCCAGTAAATGAAATGAAAACTCCCTACAAGTAACTGGAGTTGACAGAAGAAAGATTCAGTGAATTCGAAACCAAGATAATTGAAATGATTGATACAGAAGACAAGAAAGAATAAAGAACGCAAGAAAAAAGGAAACAGTGCCTTGAGAACCTGTGGGTTCCCATCAAGCATACCAACATATACATTATGGGAGTCACGAAAGTAGAAGAAAGTAAGAAAGAAGAATAATGAATATTCAAATAAATACTAGCAAAAAATTTGCCAAATGTAAAGAAAGCCATGAATATACACTTTTAAGAAGTCCAACAAACAAAGAAAATAAATTTGAAGAGAACCAAGCTTAGACAAATAGTAGGCAAACTACAGACTGCCAAGGGCAAAGAGAATGCTCTAAAAATTTGTTACTTTTCTCTAGCAGTTACATACAAGGGGGTTCCTATAAGATAGCATGGCAATTTCTCATCAGACATTATTAAAGCAAGAAGGCAGTGGGAGAAAAAATTTTAAGTGCTAAAGGAAAACAATTGCCAAGAAAAAATTCTGTAACCAGTTAGGATGTCTTTCAAAAATGAAGCAAGATCAAGAAATTCTCAAATAAACAAAAGGTAAGTGAATTCCTTACAATGGACATAACTACACAATGCTAAAAGGACCTCTTCACACTAAAAGGAAAGAACTTCAGTCAGTGGATCAAAGTGGTACAAAGATAAAAAAGTAACCATGTGGAACTGTTTAAAAAGTTGAAAAAGTGATCAGACTTTGAACAGATAAATGAATGAAGCTCATCTGGATAGGACTAATAAATAAAAAATACACAGTAAAGGACATTATAGTCCATATTTTCAAACTTCAACTTCCGTGTGAGGCTAAAGAGAGAGATGTTTATTAGGTGCAAAATTTATATTTTGGATAGTGCATTTCCTAATTTAACCATATGGTGAGTTTAGTTGAAACACCATAAGTACATGGAATCTTGAATAGGTCATGAGATTTTGTTGGTTTGTCCAGGTTAGTGTGATGTCCCAATATATTTCAGACTAATTTTGGCATTGAATAAAGAAGTATTTGCAAAGGTGCCTTGGGGGACTGGGGAGAAAGGAGGAAATATTCAATTCCCACATTTGGAGACTTTCTGATATTATCACAAGCAATGGGGACAACCAAAGCAACAGGCCAAGCCATCAATCTTGGGGTTCACCTTTATGAAAACTACTCCTGCAAAGGACAGGCTAAGCCTACTTAAAATTAGGCCTAGGAGTCATCCCCCCCTCCCCCAGAGAACCTCTTGTTGCTTGATGTGACCTCTCTCTCTAAGCCAATTTGGCAGGTGAATTCACTGCCCTCCCCACTACATGGGACATGACTCCCAGAGGTATAAATCTCCCCAACAACATGGGACAGAAATGCTAGGATAAGCCAGGACCCAGCATCAAGGGACTGAGAAAGTCTTCTTAACTAAAAGGAGAAAGAGAGAAATGAGACAAAATTTCAGGGGCTGAGAGATTTAAAACAAAGTCAAGAGGTTATACTGGAGGTTATTCTTATGCATTATATAAATATCCCTTTTTAGTTTATGGTGTATTGGAGTGGCTGGAGGGAAGTACCTGAAACTGTTGAGCTGTGTTCCAGTAGCCTTGATTTGTGAAGACAATTGTATAAATATACAACTTTTACAATATGACTGTGTGATTGTGAAAATCTTGTGACTGATATTCCTTTTATCCAGGGTACGGACAGATGAGTAAAAAAAAATATGGATAAAAAACAAATAAATAATAGGGGGGACAAAGGGTAAAATAAATTGGGTAAATGGAAATATTAGTGGTCAATGAGAGGGAAGGGTAAGGGGTATGGGATATATTAGTTTCTTTTTTATTTATTTTCCAGGAGTGATGCAGATGTTCTAAACAACAATCATGGTGACGAATACACAACTATGTGATGATATTGTAAGCCACTGATTGTACACCATGTATGGAATGTATGTATGTGAAGATTTGTGAATTAAAATATTTACAAAAAAATAAGTAACCATGTGGGTAACTGTAAATGTCAGCATAACCGGACTTTCTGTAACACTACTTTTTCCTCATTTCAAGTTCTAAACTAAATGCATAAAAAGTTATTATAAATGTATAGTTTGGGGCACACAATGTATAACAATAATTTGTAACAAGTAAAACAAAACCATGGGGGATGGGGAGATGAAGGGGTATATGAAAAGTATATGTGTACACTATTCAGCTAATTCGGTATCAAATCAAACGTGACTGTTATAGATTTAGGATGGTAAATATTGGCTCCATGAAAAGAAAGAAAAAAATATGAAGATATACACATAAAGAAATGAGAATAAAAATGATACACCACAAAAATTTAAATATGAAAGTAGGCATCAACAGGAAAATTAAAGGACAAAAAGGAAAAAGACTTATAAAGACCAAGTAGCAAAATGGCAGAAGGAAGTCTTTATTATCAATAATAACTTTAAATGTAAATGAGTTACACCTTCCAGTTAAAGGCTGATACCAGCAGAATAGATATTTCTTAAATGAATGACCCAATTATATACTGTATACAAGAGATGTATCTTATATTGAAAGACACAACTTTGAATGAATGGAAAAATATATAGATATACCATCCTAATAGCAAGCAAAAGAAAGCTGAGGTAGTGTCATGGTCAGGTTCATTTATCAGCATGACCAGATGGTGGTGCCCATTTGTCCGGCTGGGCAAGTGCTGGCCTGTCTGTTGCTATGAGGACTTTGCATAGAATTAAATCATGATCATGTTGGCTGCATCCACAGCTGACTGCATTTGTAATCTGCCAAGGTGGAGTGTCTTCTGTAATGAGTATATTTAATTTAATCACTGAGAGGCTTTTAAGGAGGATTCAGAAGAGACAGTCTTTTCTTCCTGCTTCAGCTGGCAAGCCTCTCCTGTGGAGTTCAGCCAGACCATTCATTGGAGTCGTCAGCTTCACAGCCTGCCCCATGGATTTTGGACTCTACATTCCCACGGTTATTGTAAGACATTTTTATAAATTTAATATCTACAAATAAAATTTATATACATAGATATAAAAGCTGATTCTGCTTCTCTAGAGAACCCTAGTTAATAAAGGTATAGAAGGTAAAATAGACTTTAAGTCAAAAATTGTTATGAGGAAAAAAGAAACATTATATGATAATAAGGGGTCAACCTGAAGAAGAAAATTTTAAATATATATGCATCTATGGTAGAGCCCAAAAATATATGAAGAAAATATTAACAAATCTGAAGAGGGAAATAGATGACTCTACATTAACAGATGTCAATATATGTTCAATCATGATTACAACGTCTAGACAGAAGATCAATAAGGAAAGAGAAGACTTGAGCAATACTATAAACCAATTAATACCAACAGATATATATAGAACACATCACCAAACAGCAGTTGAATACATATTTGTTTCTACTGAACACAGATCATTCCCCAAGATAGGCCATCTAAGTCTACAAAATAAGGCTCAATAAATTCTAAAATACTGAAATCACAAAATGTATCATCCCTGACCACAATGGAATGAATACAGAAATCAGTAACAGAGGAAAAAACGGAAAATTCATTGTTTTAGCTTGCAAGCTGCCAGAGATATACCAGAAACAGAATGTCTTTTAAAGGGGGGAATTTATTAAGTTGTGAGTTTACAATTCTAAGGCCATGTGAATATCCAAATTAAGATAAGGCCATGACAATGTCCAAATTAAGTTACCTTCACTCAAGAAAGGGTGATGATGCTCAGAGTTTCTCCTCCACTGGAAGGGCACATAGTGAACTCTGCTAGCTTTTTCTCCTGGTTTCTTCTTTCATGAAGTTCTCCCAGGGGAATTTTCCTTCTTCATCTCTAAAGGCCTTGGGCTGCATGGGCTCTCGTGGCTCTAAAGCTTTTTCCAAAATGTTCCCTCTTGAAGGGTCCAGGAAGCAACCCCATCTTGAATTGGGAAGGCACATCTCAATGAAAACCATCTAATCAAAAGTTACCACCCACAACTAGGTGGGTCACATCTCCATGATAATCAAAAAGCTCCCATCCAAAAATATTGAAAGAGAATTAAAGGACATGACTTTTCTGGGGTACACCACAGATTCAAACTGGCACATTCATTTAAACAAAATGTTCTTAAATAACCGATAGATAAAAGAAAAAAGTCACAAGGAAAATTTAAAAAATGCTAAGAGGAAAATGGATACTCTAAACGCTTATATTAGAAAAGAAGAAAGATCTCAAATCAGACGTGTAACCGCACACATCAACGTTCTAAAACAGCCAAAGTAAACAGAAGGGAGAAATAGCAACGATTAGAGCAGACAAATGAAGTGAAAGCAATCTTCAGAATAAACGAATTAAGGTAATTAAATGCCTAGATGCCAGCAAAAAATAACAAATCACACTAGAAAAATTGAAGATATGGCCCAAAGGAACAAACCAACAATTCAAATGAGATACAGGAGCTGAAACAACTAATTCAGAATATACGAACAGACATGGAAAACCTCATCAAAAACCAAATCAATGAATTGAGGGAGGATATAAAGAAGGCAAGGAATGGGCAAAAAGAAGAAATCGAAAGTCTGAAAAAAACAAATCACAGAACTTAAGGGAATGAAAGACACAGTAGAAGAGATGAAAAAAACAATGGAAACCTACAATGTTAGATTTCGAGAGGGAGAAGATAGGATAAGTGAACTGGAGGACGGAACATCTGAAATCCGACAAGCAAAAGAAAATATAGGGAAAAAATGGAAAAATATGAGCAGGGACTCAGGGAACTGTATAACAATATGAAGCGCACGAATATACGTGTTGTGGGTGTCCCAGAAGGAGAAGAGAAGGGAAAAGGAGGAGAAAAACTAATGGAGGAAATTATCACTGAAAGTTTCCCAACTCTTATGAAAGACTTAAAATTACAGATCCAAGAAATGCAGTGCACCCCAAAGAGAATAGATCCAAATAGATGTACTCCAAGACGTTTACTAATCAGAATGTCAGAGGTCAAAGCGAAAGAGAGAATCTTGAAAGCAGCAAGAGAAAAGCAATCCATCACATACAAGGGAAACCCATAAGAGAATACTATGAACAAATATATGCCAACAAATTAGATAGCCTAGATGAAATGGACTGATACTGAGAAACAAACTACACTGACTCAAGAAAAAGTAAATCTCAACAGACCAATGCAAGTAAAAAACTTAAATCAATAATCAAATATCTTTGAACAAACACAAGTGATAGATGGCTACAGAGTGTGCATTTTAATGAATATTTCAAGATGAATTAACACCAATCCTGCTCAAACTCTTGCAAAAATTGAAGAAGGAATACTCCCTAATTAATGAGGCCAACATCATACTCATAGCCAAGTAGGATAAAAATACCACAAGAAAATTACAAATCAATTGCCTTTATGAATATGATGCAAAAATCTTCAACAAAATACTAGCAATCCAAATCTAACAGCACACTAAAAAATTATGCCCCATGATCATGTGGAATTTATTCTAGGCATGCACAAGTAGTTCAACAGAAGAAAATCAATTAATGTAATACAATCACTTAATAAACTAAGTAGGGAAAAAATGTAACTAAATTGATGCAAAAAAATAAAGGGGGAATTTGACAAAATCCAACTTCCCCCTTTCTTGATAAAATCATTCATAACTAGGAATAGAAGACAACATCAATATGTTAATGGGTATATATGAAAAATCCACATCTAACATCAAACTCAATGGTGAAAACTGAAAACTTTCCCTTTAAAGTCAAGAACAATGCCCAGTGTCACCACTGTTATTCAACATCGCACTGGAAGTACTAGCCAAATCAAGCAGGCAAGAAAGAGAAATAAAAGACATTCAAATTGGGAAGGAATGAGTAAAACTTTCCTTTGTTGCAGATAACAAGATCATCTATATAGAAAATCATGAAAAATCTGTAACAAAACTCCTAAAATATATAAATTCAGCAAAGTGGGATGGTACAAAAGCAACGTCCAAAAAAATCATTAATGTTTCTATACACTAATAATATGCAAATTTAAGAGGAAATTAAGAAAAACATCCATTTAAAATACTAAATAAAGAACCATATACAGAGGAATAAATTTAACTGAACACATATAGAACTTATATACAAAACACTGCTAAAAGAAATGAAGACAAAAATAAATGGAAAGCAAATCTTTTAATATAAATGCTTAATCAGTTGGCTATTTAGTCACTTTGGCAATAAAATATATTTATACTTAAACTGGAAGTGGAATAAACATTACATGAAAAATGCAACCTTATCAAATTCATTAGTAATAACTTTTATATCCTTTTAGTAGTAAGAACATTTAATTGTTTGTTGAATTTTTCCTGAACATCTAGCCTCTAAAGACATATCCTCTTAAGGAGCCTGTAAACTATGCATGATGGAAAGTCTTGTATTTTATTAAGGGTTGGCTACTCGTTTACTTTCCACATCTGTAAAATCGTGGCTATAAACGTCATTGTTTACAAAACTCCTTGTGATTCGTAGTTTCACTTGATTAGCTATGTTGTAGAAATATTAAAATAGTTGTTGAATAATATCTTTTAATAGTATAAAGAATCACTACTGACTTCAGAGCAACTCTAAATAATCAAATAGGTAAAAGCATGTTTTTAATGAAGTACCTACCCAGAAAAATATATTTTTAAATAAGAATAAATGGAACGCTATCCATGTTCGTGGACTGAAAAACTAAATACAACAGAAGTCAGTTCCATCCAAAGCAATTTACAAATTCAACGCAACCTCAACCGAACTTACAACATCCATCTTTGCAGAAATGGGAAAGCCAACCATCAAATTTATAAGGACGAATGCCCAACTATATGATGATAATGTGAGTCACTGACCGTATACTTTGGATGGATTAGATGATGTGTAAATGTATCTCAATAAAATTGCATTACAAAAAAAATTTAATATGGAGAGGTAAGAGTCTCCAAATTGCCAAAGCCATCTTGAATACGCAGAGAAAAGATGAAGGAGCCACACTTCCTGATTTCAAAAATATTATAGAGCTACAGTAATCAAATCAGCTTTGTACTGGTGCAAAGACAGATATACAGACCAATGGAGTTCAGAGATAAACCCTCATATCTATGGCTAATTAATTTTTCACAAGGAATCAAGTCCGGTCAATATGCCAAAAATAATCTCTTCAACAAATGTTGCTAGGAAAAGTGAATATCCACATGCCATAAAATAAAGTGGAACCATACCTTACATCACAAACATTAACTTAAAAGGATCAAAGGGGCAGGTCACGGTGGCTCAGCAGGCAGAGCTCTCGCCTACCATGCCAGAGACCCGGGTTCTATTCCTGGAGCCTGCCCATGCAAAAAAAAAGGGGAGGGGGGGAGGGATCAAGGACCTATATATAAGAAACCAAACCAAAAAACTCTTACAAGAAAACATTGAGAAGCATCTTTGGAATCTTGGGTTAAACAATGATTTCTCAGACTCTGCACCTAAACTATGAGCAACAGAAGAAAATAATAGATAAATGGGACTTAATGAAAATGTAAAATTTTTGTGTAAAGGCCTTCATCATTAAAGTAACAGGACAACATACAGGAGAAAATATTTGGGAGCACACATGTGATATGAGTTTAATAGAATAAATTAAAAATCTTACAACTCAATAATAAAAAGAAATAATTGTAAAATGGGCTTAAGACTTAAAAACACATTTCATCAAACAAGATAGACAAAATGCCAAAATACATTTCAAAAGGCAAATACATATGCGCAACATAATTAACCATTAAAAAACTGCAAATCAAAACCACAAAGAGGGGTAGGCATTGTGAGCGGCAGATCCACTGGACGCTATGGATTGGCTCCCTGTCCCATGAACAAGAAGTAGCCCTGCCCCTGTGCCACACATGTCATCTTCTCAGCTGGGCACTGCACTCAAGGAGGGTTGGGCCTGAGGGGAGAAGGCGCCTCAGGAGTATAATCTGCTGGGAAGAAGCAGTAAGCGCAAACTGGGAAACTCCCTATCTACCTGGGCATTTTTTAACATATTTTTTCTACATATGTACTGTTATTTTATTTATACATATTTTTTCTACATTACATTTTACTGCTTTTTCTTTTCTTTTTTTTCCTCGCTACTCTGTGCACCAGTCTGAGTTCATTCCCAATATGTCTTGGGATATCTCCTAATCTTGGGGCTTACAACTGTTGAAGTGTCTGTTGTTTTCTTTTTAATTTTTATTCTGTTGTTTTTGTGTTATGATTATTATTATTTTGGGTTCATAGGCCAAGAATCAAACCCCAGTCTTCTCCATGGCAGGCGGGAATTCTGCCACTGACTACCTGAGAATCCCTGCCTAACTTTTAACAGACTCTCAAGTAGAACTATACCCCCTATAAGATATGGGCCCTGGTTTGGCAGGGAATTATTGACAAACCAATTATTATAATTATTGCACAAACCAAGTGCAAAAGGGAACCTTCAAGATAAAATCAAGTAAATATAAAACTTCAGATGTGTGAAGGAAACCAACTAGCAAAATAACCTTATTAAGATGATTAAATACCCCAAACGCAACAGAATATCACAAAGCACATAAAGATCCAAGCACAAACAACCAAATCACAACACTGGAGGGGACACAGAATATGGAACAATTACTCAAGGATAATTATTTTTAAAATAACGGATATCAGGAAAACACAAGAAGAGCATAAAGAAGAATTCAAAAGAGTAAATAGAAAAACAGCAAATGTAACAGAGATGAAGGATACAGGAGACCAAATTAGAAACGTACTGAAGACATACAATACATTCAAAGAAACAGAAGGAAGAATAAATGAGCATGAAAACAGAATAACTAAACTAGAGTGCAAAAAAGAACAAATAGCATGAAAGATGGAAAAAATGGAACTGGATCTTAGGAAAATGATGGACTAGAAGAGGCACACAAACATTTTAAGAATCACTGGTGTCTGAGGAGAAAAGTAGTGCAAATGGCTAGGACAGTTAGTTGAAGATAAAGAAAAAAATGAGAAGTTTTTAGAAAAAAACCCAACCCTTATTTATATAAACGTAAACACAAATCAAAGAGGCCCAACAAACAGCAAACAGAATAAATTCAAATAGGCATACTCCAAGACATACATCTATCAAAATATCAAGTGGTGAAGAGAAAGAGAAAGCATGAGAAAAGCAATCTACTACATACAAGGTATGCCAGTTTGAAAAGGACTGTATGCCCCAGAAAAGTCAAGTTTTAATCCTGATTCACCTTGTGGAGGCAGTCTTTTCTTTTAATCCCTATTCAGCACTACAGGTTGGAAATTTTATTAGATTATCTCCAGAGATGTGGTGTGCCCAATTATGATTATTAGCCTTTCATTAGAGGGAGATGTGACTCTGTCCATTCAAGTTCGGTCTTTAGTTTACTGGAATCCTTTAAAAGAGAAAATATTTTGGAAAGAGCCACAAGAACCACGAGAGACCATGCCATGCAGCCAGAGACCTTTGGAAATGTGTTAGAGTTAGTTGTCAACTTGGCCAGGTGAGCATACCTAGTCTTGTTGCTGAGGACATAAGCCAATGGTACTTGAACCTCATTTGTTGCTAATTACATCTGCAGTCGGCTAGGAGGCCTGTCTGCTGCAGTGAGTGACGTTTGACTTAATTGGCTGGTGCTTAAATGAGAGAACTCAACATAGCACAGCCTAAGCAGCTCAGCATTCCTCATCTCAGCACTCGCAGCTCAGTCCAGGCCTTTGGAGATGCAGAAAGACGTTACCCCGGGGAAAGTTGTTGGAACCCAGGGGCCTGGAGAGAAGACCAGCAGAGACCATCCTGTGCCTTCCACGTAAGAAAGAACCTCAGTGGAAAGTTAGCTGCCTTTCCTCTGAAGAACCAACAAAATAAATCCCCTTTTATTAAAAGCCAATCTGTCTCTGGTGTGTTGCATTCCGGCAGCTAGCAAACTAGAACAGGAAATGAAGAGGGAAAAAGTCCCCGGGGGAGCTTCATTAAACAAGAAGCCTGGAAAGAAAGCTATTGCACACGTTGCCGAGCCAATTTTGCCGTGTGCCTTTCCAGTTGAGAGAGAAACCCTGATTGTCATCAACCTTCTTGAACCAAGATATCTTTCCATGGATGCCTTAGATTGGACATTTCTATAGCCTTGCTTTAATCTGGACAATTTCATGGCTTTAGAAATGTAAACTTGCAACGTTAATAAACTCCCTTTTTGAAAGCCGTTCTGTTTCTGGTATATCGCATTCTGACATCTAGCAAACTAGAACACAAGGGAAATCACCTAAGACTAAGTTTGGACTACTCAGCAGGCACCACAGATGTAAGAAGGCAGTAGTATGATACATTTAAGATCCTGAATGAGAAAAGCTTCCAGCCAAGAATTCTTTCTTTAGCCAAGTTGTCCATCAAAATTGAGGGAGAGAATAAAATGTTCAAAGACAAAGACTGAGTAAATTAGTCAACAAGAGACCTGCACTACAAGAAATACTAAAGAAAGCACTGTCAAAAAAAAAAAAAAAAAAAAAAAAAAAAAAAAAAAAAAAAAAAAAAAAAAAAAAAAAAAAAAAAAAAAAAAACAGGAGAGGGAAAGGGCACAGAATTGAAGACTACCAGTACAGTAATTTAAAGGGTAAAAAGAGGGAAAAAATATTTGATCTGACAAATAAAACCAAGAGGATAAGTTGGTACATTCAAGAGCTGCATTTACAGTAATAATTTTGAACATTTACAGATTAAACTCACCAATTAAAAGCTACAGATTGCCAGAATGGATTAAGAAATATGATCCATCTATATACTCTTTATAAGAGATGCATCTTAGAACAAAGGACACAAATAGATTGAAAATGAAAGGATGGAAAAAGATGTTCCATGCAAGCTGTAAACAAAAGAAAGCACAAGCAGCTATATTTTTCTCTAAGGGGAAAACAGACTTTAAATGTTAAGACATTATAAGAGACAAAGAACACCACATATTAATAAAAGGGACAATACATGAATCAGTAATAACAATCATAAATGTTTACGCTCTGAATCAAGGCACTCCAAAGTATATGAGGTAAACACTGGCAAAACTGAAGGGGGCTATAGACGTTTCAAAAATAATAGTGGGAGAGTTCAATATACCACTCTCCACTATAGACAGAACAACCAGTCAGAGGATCGAAAAAGGAGAAAATATAAACAATGTGATAAACTAACTAGACTTAATAAACATATATAGACTGTTACACCCCAAAACACCAGGACATACATTCTTCTTCTCTAGTGCACCTGTAATGTTCTTTGGGATAGATCATATAATTGGATGCAAAACAACTCTTTATAAATATGAAAAGACTGAAATTATTCAAAGCCCATTCTCTGACCACAAAGGAATAAGATGGAAAATAATAACTGCCAGAGTACCAGAGCTTTCACAAAAATATGGAAATTAAACACCACATTCTTAAATAATCAACAGGTCAAAGAAGAAACTGCCAGAGAAATTAGTACATAGCTGGAGACAAATAATAATGAGAATAAATCAGAATCCATGGGATGTGGCAAAGGCAGAACTGAGAGAGAAACGGACCGCCCTAAATGCCTATACTGAAAAACAAGAACAAGCAAACATCGAGGACTTAACTGCTCACCAAGAGAAATTAAATAAAAGCAAACTAACCCCAAAGCAAACAGAAAAAGAGAAATAACAAAGATTAAAGCAGAATAAACTGGAGAACAACAACAACAAAACTCAAAGAATCAAAATCAAAAGTTAATTCTTTGAGAAAATCAGTAAAATTGATGGACCTCTAGCTAGACTTACAAAGAAAAAAAGAAAGAGGACACAAATAAAATCAGAAATGAGAGGGGGGTCATTACCAGGAATCCTGAAGAAATTTTTAAAATCATAAGAAATAATATGAACTAAAAAAAATTCTATTCAAAATAGCAACCAAAAGAATCAAGTATCTAGGAGTAAGCCTAACCAAGGATGTCAAGAACTTCTACATAGAAAACTACAAAACACTGCGGAAAAAAATAACAAATGACCTAAATAGATGGAAAGACACTCCATGCTCATGGAAAGGAAAGCTGAATGTCGTTAAGATGTCCAATCTACCCAAACTGATCTACAAATTCAATGATCTACAAATACAAACCAATCAAATTCCCAACAACCTACTTTGAAGACTTGGAAAAGCTAGTTATCAAATTGATTTGTAAGGGAAAGAGACACAAATAGCTACAGATATTCTAAAAGCCAAGAGTGAAGTTGGAGGACTAACACTTTCTGACTTTACATTTACTATAAAGCCACAGAGGTCATAACAGCACGGTACTGGCACAAAGATAAAAATATCAACCAATGGAATCAAATTGAGAATGTGGAGACAGACCAGCAAATCCATAGACAATTAATCTTCAATAAGGCCCCTAAATCCACTGAATTGGGACAGAATAGTCTTTTCAATGAATGGGCATGGAAGAATGGATGTCAACATCCAAAAGAATGAAACCCTATCTAACAACCTATACAAAAATTAATTAAAAATGGATTACGTTCTCAAATGTAAAAGCCAGTATCATAAAACTTCCAGAAGAAAATGCAGGGAAACATCTTCAAGAACTAGTAAAAGGGATAGCTTCTTAAACTTTACACCTGAATTACAAGCAACAAAAGAAAAAATAGATAAATGAGAACTCCTTAAAATCAAGAGCTTCTGTGGCTCAAAAGACTTTTTTCTTTAATTTTTTAGCCTAAAAAATTTCGTCAAAAAGGTGAAGAGGCAGTCAACTGAATGGGAGAAAAAAATAACACTTTCATTGAGTTGACACTCTTCTGAAGAACAAATACAAATGGTTATAAAACATAAGAAGAGATGCTCATTTTCATTAGCTATAAGGGAAATGCAAATCAAGAGGACAATGAGATATCACCTGACATCTATAAGACTGGCTGCTATTAAACAAAAAGAAAAACAACAGATGTTGGAGAAACTGGAACACTTATTCAATGTTGGTGGGAATGTATAATAGGCAGCAGCTGAGGAAAACAGTTTGGTGATTCCACAGAAACCTAAATATCAAGTTGCCCTTTGACCAGGCAATAACACTACTAAGTACATACCGTGAAGAGCTGAAAGCAGCGAAACAAACAGATATTTACACATCAGTGTTCACACAGCACTATTCACAACTGCCAAACAATGGAAACAATCCAAGCGCCCATCAACAGATAAGTG
Source organism: Myrmecophaga tridactyla (assembly GCA_004026745.1). Lineage (NCBI taxonomy): Eukaryota > Metazoa > Chordata > Mammalia > Pilosa > Myrmecophagidae > Myrmecophaga > Myrmecophaga tridactyla. The sequence continues at coordinate 35,446 of PVIY010026115.1, forward strand.
AATAAATAAAATGGGATACACACACACACACACACACACACACGATGGAATATTAAGTGGTAGTAAGTGAAATGAGGTCCTGAAACATTTGACAATGTGCCTGAACCTTGAGAACATAATGCTGAGTGAGATACAAAACACAAAGGAACATATATTGTATATTTTCACTACTATGACCCTGGTAAAGGTAATCTCAGTGGTTCCACAGTAGAATATAGCTAGAGATGGGAGAAAGGGTACCCAATGAGGATGAACTTAAATGCACGGGAACAGATAGAAGTAGGATAGTGTGCTGGTTTGAAAGGATGTATGGACCCTAGAAAAGCCACATTTTAATAAAAATCCCATTTCATAAAGGTTGAGTAATCCCTATTCAATAC
>PVIY010026116.1:0-36055 GCA_004026745.1 Myrmecophaga tridactyla
CGGGTGGCCCCCACTTCACATACAGGTTTTCTTCTCACCTGCCAACTCTGCTGATCTGTAGCAACTTTGGGTCCACCAGTAGGCACTGAGGCAGCAGCCTTCCTTAGGCCACTTCACCAGCATATACCATTGTGTAAACTCTAATCCCTGTACCAAATTATCCCATATCACATTAATGGTCCTACTTCCCTAATTAATACGATAGGTGGGTTAAAGATGTATCAAACCAAGATTCTTGAGGGTTTTTGATCTGCTCTGATAACTGGCAGAACCAAGATTCAAACCATGGTCTGTCTAGCTCCTGAATCTACACTATTGCCACTTAGTTACTCTGAAATGTATCACAAGCACATATCTTTTTTTAAAAAAATTTTTTATTAATTAAAAAAAATTACAAGAAAGAAACACAAACATTCCCAACACATACACTCAGCAGTTCACAATATCATCACATAGTTGCATATTCATCATCATGATCATTTCCCAGAACATTTGCAACAATTCAGAAAAAGAAATAAAAAGACAACAGAAAAAAAAAATTTTACATACCATACCCCTTACCCCTCCCTTTCATTGATCACTAGCATTTCAAACTAAATTTATCTTAACATTTGTTCCCCCTATTATTTATTTTTATTCCATATGTTCCTCTCATCTGTTGACAAGGTAGATACAAGGAACATCAGACCAAGGTCTTCACAATCACACAGTCACATTGTGAAAGCTACATCATTATACAATCATCCTCAAGAAACATGGCTACTGGAACACAGTTCTACATTTTCAGGCAGTTCCCTCCAGCCCTCCCTTTCCTCTTGGATAACTAGGTGATATCTACTTAATGCGTAAGAATAACCTCCAGGATAACCTCTCGACTCTGTTTGGAATCTCTCAGCCATTGACACTTTGTCTCATTTCACTCTTCCCCCTTTTGGTCGAGAAGTTTTTCTCAATCCCTTGATGCTGAATCTCAGCTCATTCTGGGATTTCTGTCCCACTTTGCCAGAAAGGTCCACACCCCTGGGAGTCATGTCCCACATAGACAGGGGGAGGGTGGTGAGTTTGCTGTGTTGGCTGGAGAGAGAGGCCACATCTGAGCAACAAAAGAGGTTCTCTTGGGGGTGACTCTTAGGCCTAATTTTAAGTAGGCTTGACCTATCCTTTGTGGGGTTAAGTTTCATATGAACAAACCCCAAGACTGGAGGCTCAGCCTATAGCTTTGGTTGCCCACACTGCTTGTGAGAATGTCAAGAATTCAACTTGGGGAAGTTGAGTTTTCCCCCATTCTCACCATTTTGAAAATACTTTTCCACTCACTGATCAAATCACTCTGGGATTCATCAGGGCATCACCTGGACAAACCAACAAAATCTCATGTCCTACCCAAGGTTCTGTGTACTTACGTTGTTCAATCAACTATCTACATAAATTATATTAGGAGATGCACTAGACCAAGTATAAATTGTACCAAATAAACATTTTTTGCTTTAGTCTCACACGTAAGTTGAAATTTTAAAATATTAATTACCATCCATGTTCAGCACACTGCAGTAATGACATTCTTTTGTTCTTCCTCATGCAAAAACATTTTTTAAATTTGTACATTTAGTCACTATCATTATACACTCTAGGCATTCCTAGATTATACCATCTCAATCTTTATCGTCTGTCTTTCTTTGTGGTTTCATTTATGCCCGAGCCCTCCTCCCTCTATCATTCTCACATGCAGCTTCATTCAGTGTTTTAACATAATTGTATTACAGTTAGGTAATATTGTGCTGTCCATTTCTGAGTTTTTATATTCAGTCCTGTTGCACAATCTGTATCCCTTCAGCTCCAATTACCCAATATCTTATCCTATTTCTATCTCCTGATGGTCTCTGTTACCAACGTAATATTCCAAGTTTATTCACTAATGTCAGTTCATATTAGTGAGACCATACAGTATTTGTCCTTTTGTTTCTGGCTAATCACACTCAGCATAACATTGTTACATACTTCATAACTTTATTCTGTCTTACAGCTGCATAATATTTCATCTTATGTAAATGCCACAGTTTGTTTAGCCAATCGTCTGTTGATGGACATTTTGGCTGCTTCCATCTCTTGGTAATTGTAAATAATGCTGCTATAACCATTGGTGTGTAAATGTCCATTTGTGTCCTTGCCTTCATGTCCTTTGAGTAGAGACAGCATATAGATAGGTCTTGTTTTTTAATCCATTCTGCCAGACTCTGTCTTTTGATTGGAGAGTTTAATCCATTAACATTCAGTGTTATTACTGCATGAATAGTACTTTCTTCTACTATTTTGCCTTCTGGATTTTATATGTCATATCTAATTTTCCTTCTTTTTACCTTTACTCATAGTCTTCCTTTCTACACTCTTCTCCACACCTCTCTCTTCTGTCTTTGTATCTGTCTCTAGTGCCCCCTTTGGTATTTCTTGCAGAGCTGGTCTCTAGGTCACAAATTCTCTCAGTGATTTTTTGTCTGAAAATGTTTTAATTTCTCCCTCATTTTTGAAGGACAATTTTGCTGGATATAGAATTCTTGGTTGGCAGTTTTTCTCTTTTAATAATTTAAATATATCATCCCACTGTCTTCTTGCCTCCATGGTTTCTGCTGAGAGATCTGTGCATGGTCTTATTGGGCTTCCCTTGTATGTGATGGATTGCTTTTCTCTTGCTGCTTTCAAGATCCTCTCTTTCTCTTTGACCTCTGACATTCTGATTAGTAAATGTCTTGGAGTATGTCTGTTTGGATCTATTCTCTTTGGGGTATGCTGCACTTCTTGGATCTGTAATGTTAAGTCTTTTGTAGGAGTTGGGAAATTTTCAGTGATAATTTCCTCCATTAGTTTTTCTCCTCCTTTTCCTTTCTCTTCTCCTTCTGGGATACCCACAACATGTATATTCGTGTGCTTCATATTGTCTTTCAATTCCCTGAGTCCCTGCTCATATTTTTCCATTTTTCTACCTATATTTTCTTTCTCTTGCCGGATTTCAGATGTTCTGTCCTCCAGTTCACTAATCCTATGTTCTGTCTCTCGAAATCTACCATTGTAGGTTTGCGTTGTTTTTTTCATCTCTTCTACCTTGCCTTTCATTCCCATAAGTTCTATGATTTGTTTTTTCAGACTTTCAATTTCTTCTTTTTGTTCATTCCTTGCCTTCTTTATATCCTCCCTCAAGTCATTGATTTGGTTTTTGATGAGGTTTTCCATGTTTGTTTGTATATTCTGAATTAATTGTTTCAGCTCCTGTATGTCATTTGAATTGTTGGTTTGTTCCTTTAACTGGGCCATATCTTCAATTTTCCTAGTGCGATTTGTTATTTTTTGCTGGCGTCTAGGCATTTAATTACCTTCATCAGTTTATTCTGGAGATTGCTTTCACTTCTTTTACCTAGGGTTACCTTGCTGGATGAATTTGTTGTCTATCTGTTCTTTAATTACCTTCATCAGTTTATTCTGGAGATTGCTTTCACTTCTTTTACCTAGGGTTACCTTGCTGGATGAATTTGTTGTCTATCTGTTCTTTGACTCTGATACATTTCAGAGTAACTAAGTGGCAATAGTGTAGATTCAGGAGCTAGACAGACCATGGTTTGAATCTTGGTTCTGCCAGTTATCAGAGCAGATCAAAAACCCTCAAGAATCTTGGTTTGATACATCTTTAACCCACCTATCATATTAATTAGGGAAGTAGGACCATTAATGTGATATGGGATAATTTGGTACAGGGATTAGAGTTTACACAATGGTGTATGCTGGTGAAGTGGCCTAAGGAAGGCTGCTGCCTCAGTGCCTACTGGTGGACCCAAAGTTGCTATAGATCAGCAGAGTTGGCAGGTGAGAAGAAAACCTGTATGTGAAGTGGGGGCCACCCGCTCTGCGGAGGGTTTGGGAGCAGAAGTTCAGCTTTATCTGGACCTCTATCTTAAGTTTTGTTTAACAGAGGAGAATTTTTCAGTTCTTGTTTTCTTGTTTCCTGCCCTGCTTGTATGGTGCCTTTTCCCTCCCACCCTTAGGAGGGTCTACTTAGATATTATAGATCCCAGCTGGATTTTCCCAGACCAAACTGACCTCCTATCAGGAGGAAAGAGTCACCTGTGTTGGTTTTCCCTGACAGTGAGACCCAGCAGGTTGAAAGACTTTCCTGTGAAGTCTCACAAGCACATATCTTATTCATTATAAAAGTACTGCAAATGTTACATATAGTATACTTAGAAATCGGAATGATCCTTAGATATATTGATTTAAAATATTTCAGATGCCAAAGAGATGGTGAAAAATATATATATATAACACCTCCCAAAAGATACAAAAACACTGAAAAGAGGGCGTCGATTATAGGCCCACTAGACATTAGCGATTATAGGCCCACTAGACATTAGGCAAGTTCTTCTTTAGGCAAATTGGTTTCAGCCACGTCTTAAGTGAAGCAGTCTGACCCCTTGTGCCAGCTGGAAGGTATTATGCACCCTCAAAAAGTCATGTTTTAATCCTGATCCATCTTGTGGAGGCAGCCGTTTCTTTTAATCCCTATTCAGTACTGTAAATTGAAAACTTGATTAGATGACCTCCACAGATATGTGACACACCCAATCATGGGTATTAACTTTTGATTATGTGGAGAAGTGACTCTACCCATTCCAGGTGGCCTTCATTAGTTTACTGGAATCCTTAAAAGAAGAAACATTTTGAAAAAAGCTCTGGAGTCACCAGAGCCCATGAACCCAGAGACCTTTGGAGATGAAGAAGAAAAACGCCCCCAGGGGAGCTTCATGAAACAAGAAGCCTGGAGAGAAAGCTGGCAGACATTGCCATGTGCCTTTCCAGTTGAGAGAGAAATCCTGAACGTCATCAGCATTCCTTGAGTTAAGGTAACTTCTTGTTGGTGCCTTAATTTGGACATTCTCATGACCTTGCCTTAAATTGGACATTTTCATGGCCTTCGAACCGTAAACTTGCAACAGGATAAATTCCCCTTTTTAAAAGTGGTTCCGTTTCTGGTATATTGCATCCCAGCAGCTTGCAAACTAGAATACCTCTCTATGTACAAGAAGGTCTGAAAATAAATTTGATTTCTGGCAGAAAGAAGTGTCATCATTGTTTCTCCACATAATTCATCACAAAGCACTGTCGTACTGGCCAACAATCACTGACAGTCCAATTGGGAGAAAATCAAAGAAGTGATTGAGTGAGCGCTGCTCTGGGTTTGTGCCTGAGAGTCACAGGATCCCAGAACAAAGTGGGAAGGCATGGACCCACAGCAGCTTTCTAAGAATGCCTGAGAGGCCAGCCCTGGAGGTTAACTATTTTCCCTCAGGACTGAGGGGAGTGTTTTTCAGCAACTTTCTGGCTGCACGGTGGACAGCATAGAACAAACTTATGCTGCAGGTTTTGTTCAGGGCAGAGAAAGAGGAATAGAGCCTGGAAGAGGGACAGAAGGAGGACCAAGAGGGAAACTCATAGAACATCATCCCATTTGGGGTACCCCTCCCTGTCCTTCTTGGGTTGCCCTCCTTCCCCCACCCCCACAAAGGGTCATCTCTCTTTCTTTCCACCTAGTTTTATCTGTCACTCTCTTTCAGATGCGATCTACATCACCTTCCTATTTGCCTTGGACCATGTCCCTTCCCAATCTATGAACAGACTTGCCTGTGGCACGTGAGGTTTCACATCCATTCTAGCTGTTTCTTGCATGCCTGTCACATCACCTTCAGAGAAGTGTCCCATCTCTAAAATCTCCTTGTGCTGGTTTGAAAATATTATGTACCCCAGAAAAGCCATATGTTAATCCAGATCTAATCTTGTGGGCATAGCCTTTTCTTTTAATCCTGATTCAATACTCTAGTGTGAAACTTCTGATTAGATTATCCCCATGGAGATATAACAGACTCAAGCCTGGGTGTGAACTTCTGATTAGAGGGAGGTATGACTCCACCCATTCCAGGTGGGGCTTGATTGGTTTACTGGAATCCTTTAAAAGAGGAAACATTTTGGAGAGAGAAGTGACAGAAAGCCTCAGAGCCAACAGAGAGAGCTGATACAGATGTGGACACGTGGAGGACAGAGACATAGATGTTTGGAGATGCTTGAAGCTCAGCAGACGTTGCCATGAGATGTTAAGCAAGCCAGAACCTGGAGTGAGCCAAGGAAACTAAGAGATGAAGGCCAGTCCCAGAGAAGCAAAGTGAGGACACCCACAGGAACAGAGGCTGAAAACAATGGAACCCAGGAGCAAGGGACCAGCAGATGCCAGCCCCGTGACTACCCAGCCGACAGAGGTTCCAGAGCTACTGGCCTTTCTCTTAGTGAAGGTAGCCTCTTGTTTTGACACTTTTATAGGCTTAGAACTGTAAACTTATAACTTATTAAATCCCCCTTTTTAAAAGCCATTCTAGTTCAGGTATATTACATTCCGGCAGCTTGCGAACTAGCACACTCCTTATATTTAAAAATAAGCTTTACTCTTTTTGTATATTAAAGTAATACCAAGAAAATCAGAAATAAAAAAGAATATTAAAACTATAGATAATTTCATGACCCAAAGACATAGACTAACACCTGGGAGAATATGCATCTGTTCACGTTATCAATAAATGCACCTATACTCTTGAAAGTTAAGAGGCAGTTAAATGGAATGGTTAAGAATTTGGGCTCTGTAGTTCAATCAGCTTAGGTTGGAATCTCAAATCTAGTTGTGTGCTTGGATAAATGAGTCCCTCTGAAACTCAGTTTTCTCTTGAGTAAAATGGAGATAGTGCCCACTTCATAAAGATGTCATGAGGACTAAATTAGATCCACATAAACCCACCAAGCATGGTATATATAACCACTGTCTTTCATCTTCAGCCTCTCTCTCTTTTAGTTTTTTTCCTGACAATTATAATTATGGTCAAGCCACCTCTCTCAGCAAACAGACCAATCAAGCAACACAAATAAAAACAAAACCAATAGAGCCTAAATGACAAAACATACATATAAAAATTGACACATCTCCACTACCCCAACTTCGTCTCTTGCCATCAGACTTCTTGAAGAGTAATTCAGACTTTCTCTTTCAGTCTCTTACAGTGAGTCTAACTCACTGTAAACATTGTAATTTGGCTCCTGCTAGGGTGACAGGGCCTTCTAGTTATCAAATCCATGATTTATTTTTGGCTTTCATCTTCCTTAATTTCTTTATACTACATGACTGTTGACCACCCCTCCTTCTTGAACCCCCATCCCCCTTTGCTTTGTTTCTAAAACACTGCTTGCCCTATCTCTCTGACTACTACACCTCAGTTTCCTGCACTAGTGAGCTGTCCTCTCTCTTTTCTTTACCATCTACATCTCTTCTTGGGTGACAAGCATCCTTTCCCCCAGTGTCCTGTTGTATGGACACTGGCAACTTCCAGCTCTTTCCTGAATTCTGATTGGACATTGCTTCCATCTCAAATCCAAATGTCTAACACTGAATTTTCCACCCTTTCCCCAAGGCTATTTGATGCGCTGTATCCCTAATTTCACTAATAGTATCACCATCCAATAAGTTTCACAAGCTACAGTCTTCAGGTACCCAAGGCTCCTCCCTTTTCCTAAATCTTCTTTTCCAACCAGATGATAAATATTGTCAATAATAGGAACATCTCTTAAATCTCCTCCTTCCTATCTACTCCTACTGCCATTGTCTTAGCTCAGGTCCCCACCATCTCTTCTCTGGGAAACTGCAATAATCTCTTCCTTTTATATATCTGTTTTCATAACTGTCAGAATTGTATTCTTCAAATACAAAATTGATCATGTTATTCTCCAGTTTAAATTTTTTTACCTCCTGAAAAATACAGATAAACTCCTTCCTCCCTCTGATTCTGGCTACCTCCTCACCCTAATCTCGCAGAACACGCCAGAATCTGTCACAACTCCGGCACTCCCCAGGATGGACCTGTAGGTGAGCTGCCTCTACTTCCTGGTCTCAGGGGTGGAACACATGAACCCGGCTAAGCCAATCAGCAGCCTCCAATTCTTGGGTCTCCATAATTGGTTCAGGCCTAAGTCATGAGCCAGTGTAGTGCAATTCTGAGCTTGTATTCGAATTACAAAGAAATCAGAACTCTTCTTTGCACTGGGCAAGAACAAAAGACATAGAGACTGGAACTGAGAATGGAGCCATCACTGGGAAAGCAGGGTCTCAGCGTGGAATGAGGAAAGCCTCACCCTGGTGACATCTTTTTTGAGACCTGAATCAAACCATATCCAAAGCTGTATATACACTTCAATTTTTTTTTTATGTAAGCCAATAAATGTTCCCCACCCCGACACTTTTTTTTTTTCCTTAAAATAATTCAGTTCAGTTTTCTGTCCTTTGTGATCCAAACTGTCCTCACTCCTCTTTAAGCCAAGGGGTTCTGAATTTTGCTGAACATTAGAATAATCTGGGAGACTTTTACAGTTCCTAAAATCAATTAAATCTTTATGCCTGGGGGTGGCAGCCAGGCATCATTAATTTTTAAAAATATTTTTATTGATAAAATTTAACATACAAACATCTTAACATACAAACATTCCATACATGGTGTACAATCAATAGCTCAAAATACTATCACATAGTTGTGTATTCATCACCATGATCATTTTTATGAACATTCGCATCACTCCAGAAAAAGAAATAAAGAAGAAAAAAGAAAAACTAATACATACCATACCCCTTACCCCTCCCTCTCATTGACCACTAGTATTTCAATCTATTTAATTTATTTTAACCTTTGAACCACCTATTATTTGTTTATTTTATATCCATATTTTTTACTCATTTGTCCATACCCTAGATAAAAGAAGAATCAGACACAAGGTTTTCACAATCACACAGTCACACAGCAAAAGCTATATTATTATACGCTCATCTTCAAGAAATGAGACACAGCTCTACAATTTCAGGTACTTCCCTCCAGCCACTCCAATACACCATTAACTAAAAAGGGGATATCTATATACTGTATAAGAAATCTCTCAGCCACTGAGACTTTATTTTTTCTCATTTATCTCTTCCCCTTTTTGGTTAAGAAGTTTTTCTCAATCCCTTGATGCTGATCCCAGCTCATTCCGGGATTTGCGTTCCACATTGCCGGGATTTACACCCCTGGGAGTCATGTCCCAAGTAAGGGGGGAGGGAAGTGAGTTGACTTGCCGTATCTACTTAGAGAGAGAGAGAGAGGCCACATCTGAGCAATGAAAGAGGTTCTTTGGAGGTGACTCTTAGGCCTAATTTTAAGTAGGCTTAGCCTATCTTTTGCAGGAATAAGTTTCATAGGGGCAAACCCCAAGATTGATGGCTCGGCCTATTGATTTGGTTGTCCCACTGCTTTTGAGAATATCAGAAATTCTCCAGATGGGGAAGTTGAATATTTTCCCCTTTCTCCCCATTCCCCCGAGGGGACTTTGCAAACACTTATTAATTCACTGTCCAAATTACTCTGGGATTTATCAGGTCATCACACTAACCCAGGCATCAGTATTTTTTAAAGATCTCAGGTGATTCCAGTGCATAGTGAAGTATGGGGAGCAAAACAAGCTGCTTCCTCTGTGCTCCTCCATCGCCCTGCCCATCACTAACAACACCATGTTATTGGCCTGCCTCCCCCATTGGACGCTCAGCATCTTAATGATATATTCACAATTCTATCTCCTCTGCCTGGTGTGCTCAGTAAGTATCAAATTATGAACCATTGAATGAGTGAATAGGAAAGACTCAGGTCATCCTCTTGGGTGTTCTCTCCTTCAAGGCACCTAGGACAAACCTCTGTACAAGGTATGAGAGAATACAGTGCAAGATCTGGAGGCAGAATGCCTTTGCTCAAATCCTGGCTTGATCAGACCCAGGGCAAGTACTCCTCAGTTTAGCAATTCCCTTTCCTCAACTATAGAATATAAATAACAATAGCATGCCTGTGCCAATTTGAAAGGATTATTAGCCCTAGAAAAGCCATGATTTAATCCGAATCCAATCTTGTGGGAGCAACAGTTCCTTTTAATCTCTATTTGCTACTATAGGCTGGAAACTTGATTAGGTTGTCTCCTGGAGATGTGACTCCCCAATTGTGGCTATTAAACTTTGATTAGAGGGAGATGTGACTCCACCCATTCCACATGGGTCTAGATTAGTTTACTGGACTCCTTTAAAAGAGGAAGCATTGTGGGGAGAGAGAGAGCCAGGACAGAGCCATGAGAAAACCATAAGAGCCTTCACAGCCAGAGACCACTGAAGATAAAGAATGAAAACACCCCCGGGGGGAGCTTCACAAAACAAGAAGCCTAGAGAGAAAGCTAGCAGATGTTGCTGTGTTCACCATATGCCTTTCTAGTTGAGGAGAAGCTCTGAATGTCATCGGCCTTCTAGAACCAAGTATCTTTCCCTGGATGCCTTAGATTGGACATTTCTATAGCCTTGCTTTAAAATTGGACATTTTCACAGTCTTAGAAGTGTAAACTAGCAACTTAATAAATTTCCCCTTTTTAAAAAGCCATTCCATTTCTGGTATATTGCATTCTAGCAGCTAGCAAACTAGAACAACTCACATCACAGGGATGTTGTCAGGATTTAATAAGTTAATTCACATAAAATTCTTGCAACATTGCCTGGTACATAGTGAGCAATAAACTTTATTCTCTATTTTCAGTCACAAATGAATATTAAATGCAGTTGCTTCTGTTTATTCATGTAGTTCTGTTTTATAAAGTCTCAGTGAACAAGGAATTAAGGAATACTGAACCATCACCTCTCGGGGAAATAAAGGGTTAGGTCCCTACAAGTTTGAGGTCACATCATATGATCAATGCATAACCTTGTTTTATTTGTGTTTCTGTTTAAAGACACCTTATATCTTTTGCTTCCTACTTAAATTTGCATTAAAGATTCCCCAGAAGTTCTTAGTTTCACCAACCTCTTAGAGACTCTCATGTAACTCCTCCTAGAAGCAGTATCATTGCCTTCAGAACATTTACACAAAGCTTTTACATGTAAATTGAAGCAAATTTAATCACAACTACACCACCTTTAACAAGGTGTTGATTCATTAACATTGAACTCACAGCCCATAACAGGCCTATAACTCATGCTGAAGGAAGCTTATCCAACACATATGCATTCTCACCGTAAGATACATTACAGACTTCTTGTGCTTAGAAACGAGGCGGCACTTCAGCACCATGCTTGGGGACCATTTCAAGCAGCAGGATCGCCAACAAAAAGAACAAAAATGCAAAAAAGTGCAGCACTAAATATATGGTGGAAAGGATCCATGTTTACAGTTGAATCAAGAAGGTAAGGAGTTTCCTTGTTCCACCTTAGCTGGAAAGGTGCACGTGGATCAACTCAAAATTTTTGCAGCTCTTTGCATGTACACCAATGACCACAAAAGTGCCACCAATATTGATTTTGGGGTTTCAAATAAATGTTAGCAAGTGAGCAAATTTCCAAATATGGAATCCATGAAAGATGAGAATATGTCATATATACACCTTGGGTTGGCTAAAAAAGTAAATGGAAAGCGAGGTGGTAGAGACAGCTCCTTCTAGATTCTCAGATTACTGGAAGGAGACACACAATGTGGAAAAGAAGCACAAAAGAAGGTGGTTTCTGGTGGTTTTATTTTGAGGCTGAAAGAAGAGCCAGATGAGAGAGAGAGAGAGAAACTGAAGTGTCAAGAGGGACAGAATCCACACCTGATAGAGCAAATCCTGGAAGAGACAGTAGGAGAGCGTCTGGGGAACAGGCTGGAGGAGGAGCCCTGGAACCAGAGGTGACAGTCTTCCTTTGAGTTGGGGAATCCCAGAGCAGGTGGATGCAGAGCTATTCACACCTGTGTACAATTTTAGGATTGTATTGCTTTGTGTGTAGTTTGTTAATATAAGAGGTTTTGTTCAGGTGGCTGGAAGTTTACAGTGCTGGGGTGGAGAACCAATTACTGCTTCATGGCAGAACAAAAGACTTGTAAAGTTCTCAGCTATTGCTGGGCTGCCCTGCCCACAAAGCCAACAGCATACAATCAGGCGCTTTCAGAGTCACCTGAATAGGGCCTGCTATTTGGAGCAAGGCCAAACAAAGACGCAGCATTTTGTATTAATCATCATAGAGGATTTGGTGTATTTTAAAGGAGCTCTTTTTCTGCCTGAGAGGAAAAGAAAGCACTTCTTCTGAAGAACACATCCTTTTTTTTTTTTTAACAATTTAAATTGTGAAATGTGTATGCAAAAAAAGTGATAAATTTCAAAGTACATTTTAACAAATAGTTTTAGCGCAAATTTTAAAGTATGGTATGAGTTACAGTTGCATCATTTCAGGTCTTTCCTTCTTGCTGCTCTAAGACAATCAGAGATGAAAAAGAAATATCAACATAATGATTCAGCAGCCATACTCATTTGTTAAATCCTATCTTCTCTGAAACAACTTCTCTTTCTCCTTTGATCCTTCTCCCGCTCTTTAGGGATATTTGGGCAATGCCTATTCTAACTTCATATTGAAAAGAGATGTTGATATTATGGAGTAGGGAAATGCATCTGGTTGATGCTCTTGGAGAGACAGAGAACTCTGGGTTTCATGGCTTATCTGGCCTAGGAACCATCTGGAGGTTGTAGGTTTCTAAAAAATAAACTTAGTGAATGAAACTTTTATTGAGTCTCAGATAGAGCTCTGGGCATTCTTTAGGGTTAATAGGAATACTATTGTTTGGGGCTTGGCATACCATGGCAATTAGCAATATCTAGCTAAAGCTTGCATAACAGTAAGCTCCAGAATAGCCTCTCAACTCTATTGGAACTCTCTTAGCCACTGTTCTAGTTTGCTAGCTGCCGGAATGCAAAACACCAGAAACGGATTGGCTTTTAATAAAAGGGGATTTATTTTGTTAGTTCTTCAGAGGGAAGGCAGCTAACTTTCCACTGAGGTTCTTTCTTATGTGGGAAGGCACAGGATGGTCTCTGTTGGCCTTCTCTCCAGGCCTCTGGGTTCCAACAACTTTCCCCAGGGTGATTCCTTTCTGCACATCCAAAGGCCTGGGCTGAGCTGCGAGTGCTGAGATGAGGTATGCTGAGCTGCTTAGGCTGTGCTATGTTGTGCTCTCTCATTTAAGCACCAGCCAATTAAGTCAAACGTCATTCATTGCAGCAGGCCCGCCTCCTAGCTGACTGCAGATGTAATTAGCAACGATGAGGTTCACGTACTATTGGCTCAAGTCCACAGCAACAGACCTAGGTGCCTTCACCTGGCCAAGTTGACAACTGAATCTAACTACCACAGCCACTAATACCTTATTTTGTTACATTTATTTCCCCCTTTTTGTCAGGTAGGCATTGTTGATCCCATGGTGCCAGGGAGACTTACATCCCTGAATGTCATGTCCCACATGGGGTGGAGGGTAATGATTTTACTTGCAGAGTTGGTCTTACAGAGAGAGAGGCCACATCTGAGCAACAAAAGAGGTTCTCTGGAAGTAACTCTCAAGTATTATTATAAATAGGCTTAACTTTTCTGTTACAGGCATGTTTCATAAGAGCAAGCCTCAAGATCAAGGGCTTGGCCTATTAACTTGGGAGTCCATGATGTTTGAGAGAGTATCAGGGATTTCCCAGGTGGGGGGAATCTTTTACAGGTCCATATTTTTTCTCTAGTCCCTCCAGGACTTTGCCAGAATTTTAAATAATCTGCCCAACATAGTTTGGAATGTATCCAGGTATATTAAGTTAAGCTGTACAGAATTGTAAGACCTTGTTCCCAATTCTAGATTCCATGTGTTTAGCTGGTTTAACTGAACTAGCCAGATAGGTTAAACTAGATTGTGGGCTGCAGAAAATTTAGGTTTTGGACAAAATAAACCTCCCTTCCTTTGGTCTCATACAGTAGGTGAAGTTTTAAAATACAGACAATATCATCCTTTTCCCTGTGTTCTGACTTACCTTAGTCCCAACCAGATTGGCTTCATTCTTATCTCTAATTGAAGGCTGATCTCTTTTTCGGTTTCTTTAACAGTTATTGTGTGTAGAACACTGACTTTCAGACCTGCAGAACTCCAGCTCTGTGTCTTAGGTGTCTCACAGGTAGGTACCCAAAGTTCCAGGGAAATTTCAGGTTATACATGTATAGCACAGCATCTCAGAATTTAGAAATAACACTTAAAGCTCAGGAATAAATGAGACTGCTATAACAGTTTACAATCTAGGCCCCAATTTTCTTATAAGTGTATTCTAAAAGAGACCGTACAATATTTATCCTTTTATTTCTGACTTATTTTGCTCAACGTAATGGCCTCATAGTTCATTCACCTCATTGCATGCCTCACAACGTCATGAAGAACAGCTCTTTATGACAGGATCTGTGGTGGAACTTTACCTGTAGAATCTTTGTCTTTAAAACCCTATGTGCATAAATTTGTCAGCACACTGGTAAGGGAGGCTTAGAGCAGGGCCCTCTGCTGTTTCCAAGAGAGGCTGTCAGCTTCCAGCTAAGTTCTTGCATACGTCACTCCCCTCTCTCTAGCTTTCTGTTTTCTTATCTGTCAAAGGATGGAGTTGACCCACTGACCTGCCTCCTTCCTCCCTCCCTCCCTTCCATCAATACATATTTATGAGCTCCGACCATCTGCAGAGGCCTGCTCTAGGCACTGTGGGGGTAGATAGTGATTAGTCCATAGTTCACTGGCAATTTTGCAGGGAAACTATAACCAACATCACTCTGTTGTTATTTAGGTTTCATCATCTCATTTCCATGCTTTGGGTGGCCTCTTAACCAGCCTTACTGTTTCATTCAGTTTTTCCCTCCATTACTGCCAGAAGGATCTTTCTGAGACATGTGTCCAGTAGGGACACTGCCCTCAGCCCTCTAACACGACAGGCTTGTTCATGCCTTGTTTTCTTTACTCACACTGTGCCCTCCCTGTGCTCATCCTCTGTGTCTTACAAACTCCTATATCTTACAAGTTTTCATAATTTTTTAAATTACTTTACCCTTAGTGGAATGACTTGCTCCCTCCTAACGTGTGCTCATGCTTAAACAAACCTCAGTTTTATCATTTATCTCAGTATGATAGCATACCTGACCATCTCTTCTGATAGCCTCTAAGAGCCTATCTGAGTGAGCTTTATAATAGCTGGCAGGGTAATCTCTCCTCCTTGCTCCTCTTCAAAATTATTTTAACTCTTCTTGAGCCTGTCCTCTTCCATATTAATTCTAGGATCGTCTTGTAAAGTCTATGAAAACTATTATTAATATTTTGATGAACATTTCATTAAATTTATTAATTTGAGACACCTTCTCATCTCTATGGTGGTGAGCCTTCCCATCTATGAACACAACAAAGGTCTTCATCTGTTCAGTTTTCATTTGTGTGGAATGTAGTAATAAACCCAGAGCATCACTTCCAAGGGAATCCCCAATGGCAGAGTCCAGAGCATCTGAAGTTATCACTGGGCCTCAGGAGAGCCCAGGCAGCAAGAAGTGAACTTATTGCCAAGGTGTGGCCAGCCCGGGATGGCATCTGCTGAACACCTGATGCTGCAGCTATTGTGAATCTGTCACAATATTCACTTCCTCTGAGCCTGGGGATGTCACCTTCCTTTCTAACCTGGAGCTCTAGGCAGCCCCCATGAATTAGTGAGAGTTAGGGCATCACGGGAAACCACAGCGCCACCCAGCCTGCACCACTCCAGGCAGAAAGGCATTTGCCAGGGCCCTAGCACTGTAACCCAAGAAATTAGGATGTAAGGGATAATTTTGATTATGGAATTATTATATAGATATTCCTTTTTTGCTTTCTGGAGAAAATTCCTGAAATCTCAAAATTGTAACTCAGCTGCCTAGATCTCTGATAATGATAGCGTAGCTCTTATTTTCTGCCCAGTGATTATAAAAACCTTGTGACTAATCTTCACTTGTAACCAGTTTTTCAGCTTTAAAGTCTTGTAATCACTAAAGACAGCTCCTATTGTTTATTAATGAAGGGTCTAGGGTCAGCTCAGAACTAACCCACCCCATATCCAAAGTTATCTTGATGACTGAGACTGGATCTAACCAAAGTAGGCCCACCTGACATGTACAGTGGCTTAGACTTTAACCTAATAGTCATCTTCCTCTGTTCTAGTTTACTGGCTTCTGGAATGCAACATTCCAGAAATGGAATGACTTTTAAAAAGGGGAATTTAATAAGTTGCTAGTTTACAGTTCTAAGGCCGAGAAAATGTCCCAATTAAAACAAGTCAATAGAAATGTCCAATCAAAGGTATCCAGGGAAAGATACCTTGGTTCAAGAAGGCCGATGAAGTTCAGGGTGTCTCTCTCAAGTGAGAAGGCACATGGCGAACACAGTCAGGGCTTCTCTCTTGGCTGGAAGGGCACATGGCGAACACAGTGTCATCTGCTAGCTTTCTCTCCTGGCTTCCAGTTTCATGAAGCTCCCGGGAGGCGTTTCCCTTCTTCATCTCCAAAGGTCGCTGGCTGGTGGACTCTCTGCTTCTCGTGGCTATGTCATTCTGCTCTCTCAGAATCTCCAGCTTTCTCCAAAATGTTTCCTTTTTTATGGCATTCCAGTAAACTAATCAAGACCCACCCAAATGGGTGGAGACACATCTCCACCTAATCCAGTTTAACAACCACTTTTGATTGAGTCACATCTCCAGGGAGATGATCTAATTACAGATTCATCCATACAGTACTGAATAGGGATTAGAAGAAATGGCTGGATTATAAAACAGGATTAGGATTAAAACATGGCTTTTTAGGGTACATACATCCTTTCGAACCAGCACACCCGCATTCTGCCATTTTCTTACATAGGTTCTGTGACTAAACATGTTCTCAATCTGCACATGTTCAATAATCAGATCACCTCTAATTACATCATCTGGAGACACTGTGCTCATTATCCTATAATGAGCCCATCTTTTTTCTCTAATAAAGTTATCAGAATTATTTTAGTTCAGAGAGACAGATTTTGGGCCACTAGGCCATCTGTTCTCCTACTATGCACCTTGTAATAAACTTTGTCTCTATTTGTAACCCTTGTGTCTTATAAATTGGTTATTGAGCGTGATGAGCTAAAAAAATCCATGGCCTTTCTCTGGCAGCCATTTGGCGACCCTCTGATGGGACAAATGTCCAAGGCTCTGGAGCCCCAGCAGAGCAGGTAAGCCAGGTAACCAAGCATTTTGTGGCCACTGGAATGAATTTAGTCTAACTGGGGTTCTCTGTTCTGCTGGCACCCCAGAGACTTTTGGTGCTTTAAAAAAGCTTCAAAGAGAGAAATGTTTCCAGTACCATGTCTGGACATCTGACTGGGTGAGTGGGTCAACAATGAGTAAAACTAAATCGGGGAGTAAATATGGTAGTTCGAGTCTTCTTGACCCAGTTCTGGGTCACTTCCAGAACAATCCCCCTTGCTCTGACTTCTAATAGGTTTTTCGATGAGAGTGAAGAGAAGAGACCAAAACTCGCCCAAAGGAGCTTCATTGGGGGCTGTGTGCAGATGGGCTGAAGCCTAAGATGGTGATAGCACCGAGCAGAGGAAGGGGTACAGCTTATAGGATGGTTAGCAGGAAATAGGAAAAGGAAGGCAGTGGGTTTTCTTTGTCTAGCGTGGGAGCAGGAAGTCAGCAGGTTTCCATTGGTTGGTTTTGTAAGCCAGGGGGCTAAATTGGGAGTTGGCAGTTTTTCGTTGGTGAGGTTTGAAATTTAAATGCTGCCATAGTCATGCAGGGTTGCAACTGCCGGATGTTGGTTAGGGGAGCTTATCTCAAGATTACAGCTGCCGGAGGGCAGGAGGGCATGGGATGGGGTGGGCTCAGTGAGTTTCCTGGAAATCATGGGTGGAGAAAAGCTCTTGGAATATTTGTTAGGGGTTGATCACATCATGGGGGAAGGGGTTTTGCCTAACAATCTCCACAGCTTTCTGTTTTCTGGGAACCATGCTATACGGGGTTTGAGGCCCTGAACGAATCTTCTCTTGAGTAATCCAACAATTAATTGGTATTTAATGAACTTGATTAGGACTATTTGAGTGCTAGCTGATATGTGACCTAGGTATAGTAAGAGTATAATGCTTGTTTAATTATTAATCAGTGTATTACACGTTAAATGCCTGTTTAATTGTTTGTTGGTGTGTTCGGTCTAGTTATTAATTGGTGTGTTACTTAAATATAATAAGCATTAAATGTTTGCTTGAATTTGTTGTGAACTGCATTTGTACGGGTCAATGTTCCTAATTGGTTATTTATTTATTTTTTTGCATGGGCAGGCATCAGGAATCGAACCCAGGTCTCTGGCATGGCAGGCAAGAACTCTGCCACTGAGCCACCATGGCCTGCCCAGCTTTTTCTAATTGGTTATTAATTATGGAAATTCTTTAATAATAGAAACTTTGGACTATATTAAAAATTGGAAAGAGTTTAGTGATGAATCTAAAAAAAGTGTTTATTTCTGTATCATAATCTGGTCTCAAAATGATTTAAAACAAAAATACTACCTTTACAGTTAACATTAAAGAGTTACAGTTAAAATTGTTCTGCAAAAGGTAGAAATAGGATAAGATAATATATTTAATCCTTATAATTGTCTCTCTTAGAGGTATTTCTATTTCTTGTGTAACTTTCTGTTTGTGTCTGTCTGCCTGTTCAATGTATATTCTCATACCTCCATACAAGAATAACAAAGTAACAAAATTCTTTTAAAAAAGCTCTATTGAAATTGCTTATGAAATAAATAGGCAGTTTAATATAAATTTTATAATTGGTACTTCTGAAGTAAAAGAGTAAAAAGAGAAAAAACTCTCTGAATGGCAAGATTCAAAACCTTAGTTTTGTGATTACTGTAAACAAAACCTGGACATTAGGAAAAAAGCACCCCAGAAATTTCCCTAAAGCAACGGAAAACTGCCAAAGGGATGCCTCTGGAAAAAGCAAAGATGTTTTCCTATGGTCCTGGTCACAGCTTTTAGTAAAATAAATCTAATACTTGGAAATAAAAAAGGGCATAGGAACTCTCAAAATTCCATGGCCCTCACCTAAAACTTTCAAAAAACCAGGCTTTGTTTTGTCTCAAGGCCTAACCATCTAAAGCGGTTATGGAGGGAGGGCTAGGTACAGAAAGATACTGAGAAGTTGGTTTAGAATTCTGTTGTTTCTTTTTTTACTGGTGTGCTGATTTGAAAGAAAGTATGCCCCCTAAGAAAAGCCATGTTTTAATATAAATCCCATTTCATAAAGATAGAATAATCTCTATTCAATACTGTAATGCGATCATCTCCCTGGTTGATGTGATTTAGTCAAGAGTGGTTGTTAAACTGGATTAAGGGATGATATATCTCCACCCATTTGAGTGGGTCTTGATTAGTTTCTGAAGTCCTATAAAAGAGGAAACATTTTGGAGAATGAGAGATTCAGAGAGAGCAGAGAATGCTGCAGCACCATGAAGCAGAGAGTCCGCCAGCCAGTGACCTTTGGAGATGAAGAAGGAAGATGCCCCCCGGGGAGCTTCATGAAACCGGAAGCCAGGAGAGAAAGCTAGCAGATGATGCCATATTTGCCATGTGCCCTTCCAGCTGAGAGAGAAGCCCTGACTGTGTTCGCCATGTACCTTCTCACTTGAGAGAGAAACCCTGAACTTCATCAGCCTTCTTGTACCAAGGTATCTTTCCCTAGATGCCTTTGATTGGACATTTTCATAGACTTGTTTTAGTTGGGACATTTTCTCGGCCTTAGAACTGTAAACTAGCAACTCATTAAATTCCCCTTTTAAAAAGCCATTCCATTTCTGGTGTATTGCATTCCAGCAGCTAGCAAACTAGAACAACCGGGCATGGGTAAGCACGAAAAATTCTATAGATCCCTGGTAGCATGGGAGGTGACTCCCAGGGATGCACCTAGTCCTGGCACAATGGGATTGACAGTGCTATCCAGAACAAAAAAGGGAAAAGAAATGTAACAAGGTATCACTGGCTGAGAGAGTTCAAATAGAGTAGAGAGGCTACTCTGTAGGTTACTCTTAATGCAAGCTTTAGTTAAACATTGCTACCTATCATAATTTGCCAACCTCCAACCAAAACCATTCCTGCCAACCCCAAAGAACACCTTGGGCATTATACAAGATTCTACAAAAGTTCCATGCACTAGGATAACTTTCCAGAAACCTGCAGTATCCAGATGGGTCCTGGACCAGAAAAGTCCTGAAATACAGAGGGGCCAGCCTCTCCAGTACATCAACTAGTACATCTCCCTATCCCATATTATTGACAGCCCTTTCCAACATGAAAAAGTTAGAATGGGCATTGCCCAAATACCCCTAAAGAGTGGGAGAAAGATCAAATGTGATGGTGGAAATATACAGAGAAAGTAGGGTTTAACAAACGAGTATGATTGCTGAATCATTATATTGATATTTCTTTCAGTCTCCAGTATCTTAGAGCAGCTAGAAGTAAAAATCTGAAATTGTTGAATTGTAACCCATACCAAACTCTGAAATCTAATTTCAGAGATCTAAATCTACAACTAATTGTTGCAACATACCTTGAAATCTATTGCTTTTTTGTATGTGTTATTTTTCACAAAAATTTTTTTTAAGTTGATTGTTATGATAAATGCACAGCTATATGATGATATTGTGAGCCATTGATTGTACACTTTGGATGATTACATGGTATGTGAATATATAATATATATCAATAAAAAATAGCCAAAAGAAAATACTTGAAATTGATGAACTGTTATCCCAGTAGCCTTGATTCATGGTGTGATCATGTAATCATGAAAACTTTGTGACTGACATTCCCTTTATCCACTGTATGGACAGAAAAGTAAGAACATAAAGACAGAAAAATAAGTACATTTTAAAAATGCTACAGAATAGGCTATATTTGTTAATATTATTTTTTTCCAACTATACCTTTGCAATGGTAACTGTAGTAATCCGATCATTATTAAAATATAAATAGCCTTGGGATAGGGGTAACTGAATAAAGTTTATTTACCGAATTTCAGTAAGTAAAATGAAAGATCTGTGAGAGATATGGAAAATTTTTCCTGGATTTAGGCTGGGAACAAATTAAACAACTGCAGTATATTTAACAGAACTTGATAATCTAGGCACTTTAAAAATTGTTTCTAATTCTAAGATATTATGAGAACAAATATTTTTTCAACCTCTGATAAAAGGAATTTTATGATAAATTTTAAATTGAGCAAATGTGATTTTATCTTGCTTGAATATGTTCTTCCTAAATTTATACAAGCTTACTGATAAAATAAGCTAGTATTATAAATACATTCTCAAAATTCCTCTTAAGCTAGCCTAAGTAAATAAGTTATGTTACATAAACTGAGCAATGTGCCTGGTAATAGTAACACTTATATATAGTATAATAAAATTTAAAATATACTAATGCTTCAAATATGTTCTATTTAAACAGTCAGTTAAATTTAGTAAGAAATATAAGTGGATTTTTTTTATAACCTTGATTAACTGGAATTCAAAGAATCTGGCTTTTGGTTACTTGGCCATTTGTCACATCAGTATGTGGAAGAATTTGAATGTGTAGTGGCTTTGTTAATGTCAATCAGTATATTTCTATTAGTAAATGCTGTTATAAATAGAAAACAGCTAATTCTTAACTTCAAAGAGTTTATATTCTAGTTAGAATATACCTGAACCAGGGCATAGTGTGAGACAGTAATCATGAAGGAATAAAAATACTGGAAGAATTTTAAAAGTGGGTAGATAAAGAATGACCTGAGAAGACCCTGTAGAAGATATAATACTTGTAAGACTTTCAAATAAGAAAGTAACATTCATATAAATAGAACTCTGAACTAGTTTTTTATAAGCCATAACTTAATTTTATAAACTAACATATTTCTAGCATTATTTAGCAACTGGGAATAATATTGTGGAAAATTTTAGATTTTTTTTCTGTATCTAAATCCCTTAAATATAAAAAAGCTGATTATATTTCAGGCTTATGGCTTTTCTGACCTTTGAAGGTAGTGCTGAATTAGACTGAGAGATTTTAGGCATATTGTAAAGCAATCATTTGTGTGTCTGAATATAAAGTATATAGATGCTTGACTGTGTTCCAAACCCAAGCATATTCCTTCTTCCATTAAATTGTAATATCTCTGTCTCTTCTCCCTTTCATGAATTATTGAAAGGAAGTATGCAGGTTCAAAAAGCTTTGTGAATTTGTTATCAAATTTATTTCTGAATATGTACAGTCTGGAAAAATAAAATACTATAGGTGGGGAATGGATATGGAAGATGGTAGAAAGTTTAAGGAAATGAATTTTGTTTACTATAGTCATTGTTGACTACAAGCCCTGAATGGATACAGAAAGTAGTAGAGAGTTAGAGGAGGTGAATTTTGTTTGTTATAGTCATTGTTGACCATAAGCCCTGAATGAATATGGAGATTTGTAAAAAGGAATTTATGAAAGTGAATCCTGTCTGTCATAGTCAGTGCTGACCAAAATTTAATGTCTGTTTATCATGTATTTCAAAAAATAAGAAAGTTTTTTTGTCACATTGGGTATTAATACAAAACTAAAGTTTGGGTTTTTTTCCCTGTTGAAATAATGTGAATTGTGCTCATTTCGGCAGCACATATACTAAAATTGGAATGATACAGAGAAGATTAACATGGCCCATGCACAAGGAAGACATGCAAATTCGTAAAGCATTCCAAATTTTTAAGAAGAAAAAATAATGTGGATTGTTAGTGTGCTTTTAATGTAAAGTTTTGAAGAAGTTTTTCTTAATCATCCAACTACTCTGTCTAGAAAACAAAGATTTTACATCAGAATTCAATATCCTTGTTAATATTTGTGTTGGCCTTATTCTTTATTTCAGAGGACAAGTCTTCTCACTCTTAATGGAAAAACTGTTACAAATAATTTGTTCATTCACCTTGTAAAAGTAAGGTGCTATCATGGTCAGGTTCATGTGTCAACTTCGCCAAGTGGTGGTACCCGTTTGTCTGGTTGGGCAAGTGCTGGCCTGTCTGTTGCAATGAGGACATTTCATAAAATTAGATCATGATCACATCAGCTGCATCCACAGCTGATTCCATTTACAAATTACGATTCCATTTGTAATCAGCCAAGGGGAGTGTCTTCTGCAATGAGTGATAATCTAATCACTGGAAGCCTTTTAAGGAGGATTCAGAAGAGACAGGCTCTCTTCCTGCTTCAGCCGGTGAAACTCTCCTGTGGAGTTTGTCCAGACCCTCCATTGGAATCATCACCTTCATAGCCTGCTCTGTGGATTTTGGACTTTGTGTTTCCATGATTATGTGAGACACTTTTATAAATTTTATATTTGCGAGTGTTTCCTGTTGATTCTGTTTCTGTAGAGAACCCTAACTGATACTACTTGGTACCAGGAGTGGTTCTTAGGAAACAAAATCTTAAAAATGGGTTTTTATGAATGGTTTTCTGCTCTGACTGGACTCAAAGGCACTAAGGACTCTGGTTCCCATAATCAGAATGACTCCCAATCCATGGAGTGAATTGGCAAAAGAGATAGTCAAAATTTCACCATTTGATTCTCCTGATGCTTGGCTTGTATGAAGCCAGGCTCTGAGGGATAATGTTTTTGACACCTTTACAGAGTTTTGTGGAAATAAGAGGTATAGAGATGTCGGCTGGTTGTTGTTAGATACACTGCATACATTAAAGAATGACAGGGATGGGCTTAAGGCTTCTAACGAGAAGCTTAAGTGCTGTCTCACAGATGTAGAAGTTTCTGTGAGTGTCCTGAAGGAAAATCTTATTTCCTGTAGCCGTAGGCTTGAGATCTCTGAAAATCAGACTCAGAATCTTATTGTTAGAGTAGCAACTTTACAATGTTTTACATTGAAATCTCAGTGTTGCATGGTGTCTTCTGTTGAAGTGTGGGTATTGATTGAAAAGGAGTGGGACCCTGAAAATTGGGATGTTGGCATGGATTGATAATGATATTGGGGGTGAGGTTGAAACCCTAGGTCATACTGAGTCTTCTCTAGATAACCCTGTAATAGTCTGCCCTGAGGACATAGTTGCCCCACCCCCAGCCTGCCTTAAGGAGTTGGCCACCCAACCTCCTTCTGAAGGGATTAGCCCTAGAGTGATTAATCCAGTTTCACCAGATGAAACTGCAAATGAATGCCCTGAAGCAAATGGCTTGGCAGATATTTCAAATTCTTTTCATAACCCACCCCCACCACCCCTCATTTCTTCCAGATCTATAACTAGACTAAAGTCCCAAAAGGCCCCTAAAGGTGAGGTACAAAGTATCACACATGAGGAGGTATGTTATACTCCAAAGGAACTGTGTGAGTTTTCCAATTTATATAGACAGAAATCAGGGGAATATGTGTGGCAATGGATTTTAAGGGTGTGGGATAATGGTGGGAGGAATATAAGGGTAGATCAGGCTGAATTTATTTATATAGGCCCACTAAGCAGAGATTCTGCATTCAATTTTATAGCTTGAGGGGTTAGAAAAGGTATTAACAGTTGTTTGAATGGTTGGTTGAAACGTGGATCAAAAGGTGGCCAACATTACCTGAGGTCGAAATGCCAGAACTGCCCTGGTATAATGTAGATAAGGGGATCCAGAGGCTTAGAGAGATTGGAATGTTACAGTGGGTTTATCATGCAAAGCCTGCTCTTCCACCCCAGGAATGTCCAGAGGATGCACCTTTTACCAGAACAGTAAGAAATAAATTTATGAGACTAGCGCCATCACCCCTGAAGAGCTCTGAGGTTGCACTTCTCTATAGGCCAGATATTACTATAGGAACTGCTGTCATTGAGCTGGAATCCTTAAACACAATGGGGATGACCGGGTCCTGAAGCCCGAAGCCAGGTGGCAGCATTTAATTGCCAAAGACAGGGTAGACGTGGCTATTATAATAGATAGCAAACTCAAAGCAGGAGTCAAAATTATATGAATTGCAGAGATTTGTGGCATTGGCTAGTAAATCACGGGGTACCTAGCAATACAATAGAAGAGCAGTCTACTAAATTCTTGTTCGAATTGTATGAATGAAAGAGCTTTATGTCAAGTGAAAGGAAGTCTAACCTGAATTACAAAAATACAGAGTTACAGCCCCTTAATCAATTTCCAGACTTGAGACAGTTTACAGACTCAGAGCCCCTTGAATGAAGGGGAGGCCAGGTCCTTTTTGGGGAGAACCCTGTTACACTGACACAAATTTATACTGTTTATCTTCCTCCAAGCCTTCCCCAAGGAGACCAACAGCCTTTTCCAGGGTAACTGTGCAGTGGAGGAAAGGAAATGATCAGATATTTTGGGGGTTATTAGACACTGGTTCAGAAGTGACATTAATTCCAGGGGACCCAAAACATCACTCTGGTCCCCTAGTCAGAGTGGAGGCTTATGGAGGCCAGGTAATCAATGGAGATTTAGCTCAGATCCATCTCACAGTGGGTCCAGTGGGCCCCTGGACACATTCTGTAGTTGTTTCCCCAGTTCCAGAATGTATAATAGGAATAGACATACTGAGTAACTGGCAGAATCCCCACATTGGTTCTCTAACTCATGCAGTGAGGGCTATTATGGTGGGAAAGGCCAAGTGGAAGCCACTTGAACTGCCCCTACCTATCAAAATAGTAAATCAGAAGCAGTACCAGATTCCTGGAGGGATTGCAGAGATTACTGCCACTCTTAAGGACTTGAAGGATGCAGGGGTGGTGATTCCAGCCACATCCCCATTCAACTCTCCTATTTGACCTGTGTAGAAAACAGATGGGTCTTGGAAGATGACAGTGGATTATCATAAGCTCTACCAGGTGGTAACTCCAATTGCAGCTGATGTTCCAGATGTGGTATCATTGCTTGAGAAAATCAATACATCCCCTGGTTCCTGGTATGCAGCTATTGATCTGGCAAATGCTTTTTCTTCAATTGCTATTAGTGAGGACCACCAGAAACAGTTTGCTTTCAGCTGGCAAGGTCAGCAATATACTTTCACTGTCCTACCTCAGAGGTAAATCAACTCTCCAGCCCTATGTCATAATCTTGTCCGCAGGGACCTTGATCATTTCCCCCTCCCACAAGACATCACACTGGTCCATTATATTGATGATATCATGTTGATTGGACCTAGTGAGCAATAACTAGCAACTACTCTAGACTTACTGGTAAGGCATTTGTGTGTCAGAGGATGGGAGATAAATCCAACAAAAATATAGGGGCCTTCCATATCAGTGAAATTTCTAGGTGTCCAGTGGTGTGGAGCATGTCGAGATATCCCTTCTAAGGTGAAGGATAAGTTGCTCATCTGGCCCCTCCTACTACCAAAAAAGAGGCACAATGCCTAGTTGGTCTCTTTGGATTTTCATGATAACATATTCCTCATTTGGGTGTGCTACTCTGACCCATTTATCAAGTGACCAGAAAAGCTGCTAATTTTGAGTGGGGACCTGAACAAGAAAGGGCTCTGTGACAGGTCCAAGCTGCTGTACAAGTTGCTTTGCCACTTGGGCCATATGATCCAGGAGATCCAATGGTGCTGGAAGTGTCAGTGGCAAATAGAGATGCTGTTTGGAGCCTATGGCAGGCCCCTATGGAAGAATCACAATGCAGACCTTAGGATTTTGGAGCAAAGCATTACCAACTGCTGCAGATAACTACTCTCCTTTTGAGAAACAGCTTTTGGCCTGCTACTGGGCCTTAGTAGAGACTGAACGCTTAACCATGGCCCACCAAGTTACCATGAAACCTGAGTTGCCTATCATGAGCTGGGTATTATCTGACTGACCAAGCCATAAAGTTGGGCGTGTGCAGCAGCACTCTACTGTAAAATGGAAATGGTATATACAAGGTAGGGCCAGAGCAGGTCCTGAAGGCACAAGTAAGTTACATGAGGGAAGTGGCCCAAATGCCCATGGTCTCCACTCCTGCCACATTACCTTCTCTTTGCCAGACCAGAGCTAGGGCCTCTTGGTGAGTTCCTTACAGTGAATTGACTGAGGAAGAGAAAACTAGGGCCTGGTTTACAGATGGTTCAGCATGATATGTAGGTACCACCTGAAAGTGGACAGCTGCAGCACTACAACCCCTTTCTGGGGTGTCCTTGAAGGACAGTGGTGAGGGGAAATCCTCCCAGTGGGCAGAACTTTGAGCAGTGCACCTGGTTGTTCATTTTTCTTGGAAGGAGAACTGGCCAGAGGTGCATTTGTATATTGACTCATGGGCTGTTGCTAATGGTTTGGCTGATGGTCAGGGTCTTGGAAATACCATAATTGGAAAATTGGTGACAAAGAGGTCTGGGGAAGAAGTATGTGGACCATAATTGGAAAATTGGTGACAAATTTGGGGAAGAAGCCCACTGAGTGGGCTAAAAACGTGAACATATTTGTTCTAGTTTGCTAGCTGTCAGAATGCAATATACCAGAAACAGAATGGCTTTTAAAAAGGGTAATTTAGTGAGTTGCTAGTTTACAATTCTAAGGCCAAGAACTGTCCGAATTAAAACAAGTAGAAATGTCCAATGTAAGGCATTCAGGGAAAGATACCTTGGTTCAAGAATGCCAATGAAGTTCAGGGTTTCTTCCTCAAGTGGAAGGGCACATGGTGGATACAGTCAGAGTTTCTCCCTCATCTGTAAAGGCACATGGTGAACACAGTCAGGGTTCCTCTCTCATCTGGAAGGGCACGTGGCAAACATGGCATCATCTGCTAGCTTCTTCTCCTGGCTTCCTCCACTTTTCTTCTTCATCTCCAAGGGTTGCTGGCTGGTGGACTCTGCTTCTCGGGGCTATGTCATTCTGCTCTGCTCTCTCTCTGAATCTCCCATTCTCCAAAATGTTTCCTCTTTTATAGAACTCCAGTAAACCAATCAAGACCCACCCAAATGGGTGGGGACATGTCGTCACCTAACCCAGTTTAACAACCACTCTTGACTAAATCACATCATCCAGGGAGATGATCCAATCACAGTTTCAAACATACAGTATATAACAGGGATTATTCTACTTTTATGAAATGGAATTTTGATTAAAACCTGGCTTTTCTAGGGAGCATACATCCTTTCAAATCAACACAATATTTATGTCCCATATAAATGTGCACCAGAGGGTGACTTCAGCAGAGGAAGGTTTTAATAATCAAGTGGATAAGATGACCCATTCTGTGGCTACCAGTCAGCCTCTTTCCCCAGCAACTCCTGTGTCATTGCCCAACAGGCTCATGAACAAAGTGGTCATGGTGGTAGGGATGGCGGTTATGCATGGGCTCAGTAATATGAACTCCCACTCACCAAGGCTGGCTTGGCTACAGTCACTTCTGAGTGCCCAATCTGCCAGCAACAGAGACCCACACTCAGCCCCCGATATGGCACCATTCCCCGAGGTGACCAGCCAGCTACATGGTGGCAGGTTGATTACACTGGACCACTCCCTTCATGGAAGGGGCAGCGATTTGTTCTAACTGGAATAGACACATACTCTGGATATGGGTTTGCTTTCCCTGCATGCAATGCTTCTGCCAAAACTACCATCCGTGGGCTTACAGAATGCCTTATCCATTGTCATGGTATTCCATACAACGTTGCCTCTGATCAAGGAACACACTTCACAGCAAATGAAATGCGGGAATGGGCACATGCTCATGGAGTTCTCTGGTCTTGCCTTGTTCTCCATCATCCAAAATCATCTGGATTGATAGAACAGTGGAATGGCCTTTTGAAAACTCAGTTACAGTCCCAACTAGGTGGCAACACCTTGAAGGGCTGGGGTAATGTTCACCAGGAAGCTGTATATGCTCTGAATCAGCATCTGCTGTATGGTGCTGTTTCTCCCATAGCCAGAATCCATGGGTCCAGGAACCAAGGGGTGGAAATGGAAGTGGTACCACTCACTATTACCCCTAGTGATCCACTAGGAACATTTTTGCTTCCTGTCCCTGCAACCCTGAGCTCTGCTGGTCTACAGGTTTTAGTTCCAAAAGGGGGAGCACTTCCACCAGGAGAAACAATAATGATTCCATTGAACTGGAAGTTAAGACTGCCACCTGGTCACTTTGGGCTACTCATGCCCCTGGATCAACAAGCCAAGAAGGGGATTACATTACTGGCTGGGGTGACTGACCCTGACTATCAGGGGGAAATAGGACTGCAACTACACAGTGGAGGTAAAGAAGAGTTTTCTTGAAATATAGGAGATCCCCCTAGGGCGTCTTTTAGTACTACCATGCCCTGTGATTAAAATCAATGGAAAACTGCAACAACCCAATTCAG
Source organism: Myrmecophaga tridactyla (assembly GCA_004026745.1). Classification (NCBI taxonomy): domain Eukaryota; kingdom Metazoa; phylum Chordata; class Mammalia; order Pilosa; family Myrmecophagidae; genus Myrmecophaga; species Myrmecophaga tridactyla. Next base: position 29,262 of record PVIY010026116.1, read on the forward strand.
GCAGGACTACCAATGGCTCTGAAACTTCAGGAAAGAAGATTTGGGTCACCCCACCAGGCAAAGAACCATGGCCAGCTGAAGTGCTTGCTGAGGGTAAGGGAAACATGGAGTGGGTAGTGGAAGAAGGTAATAATAAATATGAACTACGACCACATGATCAGTTACAGAAATGAGGACTGTAATGCTGTCTTGACCCTGTCATACTATTTAAGTTATAAGATATCAAGTTTAAGAATGAATGTTACCCAAGGACTTGCACCCTATTCTGGAGAGATTTAATGTGTTTCCAGTTATATGCAGGACAGTTTAGTATTTTTAGGTGAAAGAAAAATGTGTGTTTTATTGTTTTTTATTTAGAAATTAGGTATGGTTTAAGGTGATATGTATAGCTGCCAAGCGGACAAAGGGTGGACTGTCATGGTCAGGTTCATGTGTCAACTTGGCCAAGTGGTGGTACCTGTTTGTCTGGTTGGGCAAGTGCTGGCTTGTCTGCTGTGATGAGAACATTTCATAGAATTAAATCATGATCATGTCAGCTACATCCACAGCTGATTCCATTTATAATCAGCCAAGGGGAGTGTCTTCTGCAATGAGTGATGCTTAATCTAATCACTGGAAGCCTTTTAAGGAGGATTCAGAAGAGACAGGCTCTTCTTCCTGCTTCAGCCGGTGAGCATCTCCTATGGAGTTTGTCCAGACCCTCCATTAGAATTGTTGGCTTCACAGCCTGCCCTGTGGATTTTGGACTCTGCGTTCCCATGGTTACGTGAGACACTTTTATAAATTTTATCTTTGTGAGTGTTTCCTGTTGATTCTGTTTCTCTAGAGAACCCTAACTAATACAGGTGCTAAAATAGTTGAACCTATGCACAGGAGGTGTTTGGGATGTCTTACAGTGGTTAAAAGGGATTTTCTATCCTGTTGCTAGTTAAATTTGTATAGGTAAAATGATATTATTCAAATACTTAGAGATTGTGTAAATTTCCTAAAAATCTGACAATGTTCTCACTACCCATGTTATATCCGGATAATCTGTATGATATAAAACAATGTTAGGGCATTGTTAGTCATGGTTTGAGTTATTCTGAAAAAAGTTATAGATCATAGAAATAGCTAAATTGTCAGTTGCACTTTGCTCTAATACTTCTCTAAAAGTATATGTGGTTGACTATAGGTCAGAGCACCATTATAACATGAAAAGACTTTAAAAGAGAGGCAGGATAAATATATAAATTATATTTTATCTGTTAATTAACATAACTCTGGTAAATGTACAGAAATGAAACAGAACATGATCTCTGCTATGATTTGTTAATATGGCACAAATGTCTATTGTTTTATTTCTGAAAGTAGCTTCATTCAAAAATGCTTAGAAAAGTTAGAACTTAGATTGTAAGCTTTAGCTGTATTCTTTAAATTCTGAAATGCTTTGCTCTTTGTATAACCTAGTATCCCTGGAACTTTAAGAATCTGTGTGACACCTGAGACTCAGATATAGTTCTCCAGCTCTGAAAGTAGAAGTTCATATAGGAACTGTTAAAAAAAAAAAACATACCTGAAAAAGATCAAACTCCGATTAAAGATGTGATGAAATTGATCTGGTTAAAATTAAGGTAAATAAATATACAAGGTAAAAAACTAAATATTGTTGTATTTTAAACCTTTAGCTTTTGTGTGAGATGAAAAGAAAAATGTTTATTTTGCCCAAAATTTAAACTTTCTGTAACACACTATCTAATTTAATCTTCTGAGTCATTTAATCTCAACACCTGAATTCAGCTTTATTTGATATAGAAACTAAAATAAAAAATAAAATCTTAATATTTTGCATAAGTTAATGTTATATCATGATACATTTCAGACTATTTTGGGCAGAAAATGAAGGAGTGTTTGCAAAGTCCCTTGAGGGACTGAGAAAAATAGAACTATTAAGCTTCCTCACCTGGGGAATTCCTGACATTTTCTTAAGCATGTGGGACTCCTAATTTAATAAGCCAAGACCTTAATTATGAGGATTCTCTTATTAAGCTTATTTCTCTAATAGCAAACTGAAATTACTTATGACTCATGCCTAAGAGTAATCTCCAGAAAATGGTCTCTCTCTAAGCCAAACTCTGACCTTCCCCCTGACATGGGACATAATTTCCAGGGGTGTAAGCCTGGTCCTGGCATCACAGGACACAACTGGCTCTGGCATGGTGAAGCATAACTGGTCCTGGCATTGTGGGACATAACTGGCCCTGGCATTGTGAGACATGATGAGCCTAGCCCTGTCATCATGGATTAACTGACAAAAAGGGGAGAACGAAATAGAATTTCAATGATGAAGAGATTTCAAACTGGTTGAGAAGTCATTCTAGAGGTTACTTTTATGCAAGTTTCAGCCAGATATTGCAAACTGCCACAGTATGGCAAATACCAACCAACAGTATTTCTGGAAACCCTGAAAGATATTCTCTGCTCTATAAAATTTTACTTAAGTTTGTCTTTTAGAGACTTAAAACCTCCTGATTGCTCCAATGATAGAGAAGCTCTGAAACCCAGAAATATCCAGACAACAACCAGTTTTGTCATTATCATCCCTTTGCCCCTTAATGACAAAGCCCCTTTTCAGCCTTGAAGCAGTTAGAAGAATTGTCACCAGATATCCCTCAAGATTGGGAGACTATTATCAAGTGAAAGGGAGGAATTGTAACCAAGAAACTAAGATTTAAGGGATGATTACTGAATCATTATATAGATATTCCTTTATGCTTTCAGGTACATTGGAGTAGACAGAGGGAAATTCCTGAAATCTCTGAATTGTAATCCAGTTGCCTAGATCTCTGATAATGATTGTATAGCCTGTATCTTCTGCCCTAGTGATTGTAAAATCCTTGTGACTAACCTTCATTTGTAACCAATTATCCAGTTTTTAACTTGAGAGTCTTATAATCACTAATGATAAGATCTACTGTTTATTAAGGTAGTGTCTTGGGTCAGCCCAGAACTAACCCACCCCATGTCCAAAATTATCTTGATAACTGAGACTGATCTAACCAAAATGGGCCCACCTGACATGCACTAGCTTAGACTTTAACCTACAAGTCACCTAGACCTCATTCTGCCATTTTCTTACATACTTTCTGTGACTAAGCATGTAATCCATCTGCACATGCTCAATAATTAAATCACCTCTAACTACATCATCTGGCGCCACTGTACTCATTATCCTAAACCCTGCCCATTTTTTTCTCTAATAAAACTATCAGAATTACTTTAGTTCGGGGTGATAGATTTTGGGCCGTTAGGCCATCTGTTTTCCTGCTACGCACCTAGTAATAAACTTTGTTTCTCTTTGTAACCCCTGTGTCTCAGGAATTGCCCCAGTGTCTCAAGCAAAAGAATCCATGACCTTTGTCCGGTAACACCACACCCAACATGGGTGGCTCTGAACCACACCACAGACATTCATCAGAGTTCCAAGCCTGCATGCTCTGCAGACAGCAGTGCAGCTGCATCAGATGCTTTCACCTCCTTCTAGTTTAAAGATTGCTTCTCTCTGGAGAAAAGGTAGATTTTAGGCAACTCATTCAACGGAATAGATTGAGTGAAGAAATACTTTGCTATGGGATCTGCTTTGACTTTTAATTCTGGCACCAGGGTGCCCTGTGCTTTTTTTTTTGTATGCTGTATGGCAGGGTCATATTTCATTATTTCCCCATGTGAGTATCCCATTATTGCAGCACCATTTGTTGAATTTTTTGTTTATTTGTTTGTTTTTTGGGAAGTGCATGGACCAGGAATTGAACCCAGGTCTCCTGCTTGGCAGGCAAGAATTCTACCACTCAACTACCCTTGCATCCCCTACCCTGTGCTTTTTCCTTTTTTTTAAAGTTCCTAATTTGTTTATGAGATCAGTATGACCTTGGAACTTAAATCCTGACAAGGAAAATATAAGGAAGGAAAAATATAGGCCAATATGTTCCATAATAAAAGCAAAATCCTAAAACAAAATATTAGCAAACTTAATCCAATGATGCATAATAATATATCACAACCAAGTTGAGTTTATTCCAGGAATGTGACATAGCTCAACATTTGAAAATCAACCAATGTAATTTATGGCATTAACAGAAAAAGGATAACTATTATATGTTCAACCCAATAAAAGCAGAAAAATCACCAACAATAAAAAAAATAAAAATCATTCATGATATAAAAATAAAGCAGCAATAAACTTTCAACATATTTGGTAAAGAAAGGAACTTCATTAACCTGATAAGGGGCATTTAGAAAATGCCTACAGCAAATGTCATACCTAATTTTCGTATGAAAATTTTCTTCCTGAGATTGGGAATGTTATCACTTTTATTCATCAATGTTCTGAAGGTCTTAGACAATGCAATAAGTCAAGAAAAAATATACAATAGGCTTAAGAATTAGGATGAAAGAAATATTAGAAAACTCTCATTATTTGCAGATATGATTGCATGTGTACAATATACAATATATATAAAATCCAAAAGAATACTCATGAAAACTGTTAGCTTTATGTTTCTTTACATAATTTCACTCCTGTGCATGTACTCAATAGAAGTGGGCACATATAGGCACCAAAAGACATTTACAAATGTTTGCATTATTTATAGTAGCCAGAAACTGTAAACAATTCACATGCCTATCAACAGTGCAATGGAAAAATAAATTGAGGTATATTCATGCAATTGAATACTACACAAAAGTAAAAAGGAACAAATCAATAACAGATGCAACTATATAGAGAATCTCAAAAGTATTTTTAAGTTAAAGAAGTCAGACACAAGAAGTTAATGTTATATGATAACATTCATATGATACTAAAAAAGAGACAAAACTAATTTATTGGTTTAGAAGACAGAATAGTAATTGCCATTTGGAAAGTGGGAAGACTGACTGGAAAGGGCCCAAGGCGGATTACTGAGGTTCTAGTAGTGATTTCTTTCTTTTTTTTTTAAGGTGTGTATCAAAGATTTTATTAATTCTTCTTTCAAATACAACATTGATTTCCATCTACATACCCTGTGCTTTTAAATATGCAGAAGCCCTTGAAACCTGGTCCCTGAGTGCTTGGCAGTGGATGCTATATCTCCTTACCCACTTTGTGTAGGAGACAGACATAGAAAGCATCATTGTGATCTCATGTAGCAACGATGATTCCAGAGATTTGTATCAGAATCTGGGCCTCGCTCCCTTCCAAACCTTTTTCACCCAGTGCACAGTAGGTGCCTACCACATCCTGATGTAGATTAGAGTCAGTTAGTATTCCTTGGGTATCCATCCTGTGGTAGGCTCTGGGCTAAGTGCTTGAAAGAAATGAAGCCATTTTATCCCCCCTCACAGTGACAGGTATTAACACCTCCATTTTACAGGTGAGGAAACGAGGTGAAGGGAGCTAAAGGGACTCTCCTAATGAGGGTCACTCCACTGGCCAATGACAAACATGTGATCCAAATTCTATTACCCATGACTGTGGGACAGAACTCCAGCACCCTGTACCCACTTCCACCAGCTGTGGAAGGGAGGAGAGGGGGAGAAAGGGAAGGAGTGTGAGAGGGGAGAAAGGAGCAGAGAGAGAGACAGCAGACAGAAGAGAGTGGACGGAGGCAGTTGAGGGAGAGGGAAGTGGGAGAGAGGAGGAAGAGGTGGAGGGAGGCCGGTGGTGCTGGAAGTTCCAAATCCTTTTCCTTCTTCCTGAAACTCCAGGCTGCCCCTTCTCCTTCCTTTCCCAGGGTCCATGTCATGGAGTCCTGTGAGTCTGGATGCAGTCTTTCCTAGAACGACTTGTTTGTCTCATGGAAGAAGGAGCAGAGGAGAAAGAGGGCAGACTCTTACAGCTTAGGATCCCCACTGAGAGGGGAGGCGTGGATCTATGAGGCCTGGTGGGTGTCAGGGAGAATCCTGAGGCCAGTTACAGTGGTAGCTCTGCCCTTTATGAGGGGACAGAGAGGCCACAGCTTCTCCAAGACCTCTACAGTCTGGGCATGGGGTCAACTGAAGATCAAAGGAAGCATTGGAGAGATAATCTGAAGAGTATAATTTGGCTAAACATTAATAAAAAACAAAACAAAAAACAAACTTTTCCAGAATACAGAAACAATTCCTCTCTAGAGGTGGAACTCTGGAAATATTTTTCTTCCATTTTCCAGTGTTCAAAGGTACTATTACATGTGTGTTTTACAGGGGATTTAATTTCCTTTATTTTGCTTAATTTGCAGGATGTTGCTCCAAGATCATCCCCACGTTTTGATAGATAGTTGGGGGGGCGGGGTGTATGAATAGAGGCAACAGCCGGGGCCTGGGGAGGCCACTGCAGGGAGGGGCTGCCCCCTGGGAGACAAGCGCTCAGGTGAGATAGCCATTGCATAAGGCACTCAGCCAGAAAGGAACCACTCTAGACTATTGGCTTCACTCTCACGTCCCTCTTTCCAGCTCTCTGCTCACTCAGGCTCCTCCTCTTTCCGAAGGCTGCTGAAGGAGGAGTTCTATGTGGCCATCTCTCCCCCAGCCTCTCTGGGGCAGGGACTTAATTAAAAGTCAGTCCAGTCTGCCCCTCCATAGGAAATAGGGCAGACAGGGTGTTGGTGCCAAAGCAAGCCAAATGCCAAGTCGGTATGGGAGGCATCCATGAACTTCCTGCGGTAACTGGCTGGGCTTAGTTTCAAGGCATGCAGGGACCCATGCCTCACAAATGCTGACAGGGTAGACCTGGCAGGGCTCTGGGGCATGTGGGGTTGGGGGGGGGGTGCTCTGGGGCAGGTGAGGGGGACTCTGGG
>PVIY010026117.1:0-35814 GCA_004026745.1 Myrmecophaga tridactyla
ATTTTATGGAGAAATTGTTGATTTGGGGGCCAGATTCAGAAATAGACACTGGTTGGCTGCTAGTGAAGTGAGAATTTGATTTAAGCTCACAACTATTGGGTTATTGTTTGGATGGGGTGACCAGTGAGTTATTGCTTTCTGTTTTTTTGGCTTTGGCTTCTTTTCCTGGTTGTCAGATGATCTGGAATTAAGACTGAATTAGCAGTAGGGACAGTTGTATGTAATAACTGCTGATTTTCTGTTGGTACGAGAGGGACTTTGCATGTCTACTAGCATCCTTCTGGGAAAAAGCAAATTTTTACTTAGTTTATGTCCCAGGAAATATTAATGCTATTCTGCATGTAGGTAGTACTTAATATGACATTTATGTTTTTCAAAAATATATTCTATCTGTTGTCATTTGATGCTTACAACAACCTTTTAAATGAGATAGGCAGGTGTAATTATTATCGACAAAGGATGCTGAGGCATAAATAAGAGACTGGATTCAGGACACTGGCAATGAGTAACAAAAGATGACTGTTACAACTTACTACACTTTATTCTATTTTGGTTTTGAATTGTGACTGTCAGAAAATTTTATAGGAGGAAAGAGCTGAATGCCCCTTTTTCATTATTTTTTAGCGGCGTCTTCGACATCTTCGAAACATTGCTGCTCGGAACATTGTTAATAGAAATGGCCATCAACTCCTTGATACCTACTTCACACTTCACTTGTGTAACGCTGAGAAGATTTATAAAGGTAAGGGAGTCTGTGGACGTGGTACACACAGATAATTACATCTCATTTTTTTTTCTTTTGTAACACCAGTGATTCTTAGTGCTTTATTTTATTTTTGCTTATTGGAAAGCTAAATTGCCATGCTATATGAAAAGAACTTATGAGCAGTTGTCATATATATTAAAGAGACATGCTCTTGGATAAATCTTTCATATAATTGAGCCTTACATTGATAAATTTACTGTTCCTTTATGAATGTTAGTTGCCTAATATCTTTATTTCAGTTTCTAGTGTTTTAAACAGATTGTAAACAATCTGTTGTCCTGCATTGATTTTATTTTCTTCCTTTAAATGTAATTATTTTTAAAAAATATTTTGGTAAAATAGTATCCTGTTTATATCTTCTTATATCTGTAAATGCTTGTGTATATGGGGTCATTTTAAAAAGTGGCATGATTTTTTCCTAATTCACTTTCATTTATTGTACTGTGCATATTGCTATAAGTGACCGTTATAAATGTAGAAAAATATTCTGTTCAAAATCACAAACATGCTTTTGAATACATATTATATGAAAGGTACTGTGATATATTCGATTGGCTTGGGTAAGGTGATATAAGAAGAAGCATGGTATAATAACAGGAACATTGTATTAGAATTGAAAATACATTGGTAGTAGCTCTAGCTCAACTACTTAATAGCTGTGAGACTTTGGATAAAGGTCATGGTTTTTGAACGTCACTTTTTCCATCTGTAAACTAGAGCTAATGATGTCTTAGGAAGTAGGCAAGACAAAATTTTATGAGAATCAGTTGAGATGATGTGATAATGCTTTATAAGATGTCATTACAGATTTATTTGTATTGGCAAAAATGGCATTATTTTAATAGGAGGTACTGTGGCGAAGATAAAACATCTTTTTATTTTTAATTACTTTTAAAAAATCATTATTAAAGCAGTGCTTGTTTAATAACTTTTTTCTTTTTGGAGTTACAACACCAATCAATATATGCTCATTAGGAAAATTCACTCAGTGCAGAAGTGTATAAAGTAGAAAGTATATCATGTAGAACCTTCCCATAGTAATAGCATTAACATAATTTTTAAGGATGATGAAGAAGACTCCAAATTGTGTTGTCGTCATATAATTTTATTTCACCCTCATTCTTCATTCTAACCATTGCATATTTTAAAAATAGTTTTATTAATCTAAATAATTACTGCTACCTCCCATAAAAGATGCTCAAAATCTCAGTGGCTTAACAATAATAAATTTCTTACACTAAGTTTAGTGTAGGTATTCTACGTCAGGTACTGTCTTGGCAGCTCTCCTCCAAGTAGTGACTCAGGTCTCCAGGTTCTTTCTATCTTGGGATGCTGCTGTCCTCAGCAAATGGCTTCTGACATTGCAAGAGAAAAGATTGCTTGTAGGAGATACTTTAATAGAAACAGTTCACTTTGATTCTACATCATTCCTTTGGTCATAAATCATTTGCATTGTTCTTTTTAGTCAAAAGAGGCCTGGGAAATGTAGTCTTTCTATGTGTCCAGGATGAAAATGAAAATTTGGTCACTATTTGGTCTACTGCTTACTAATTGGTTATATTTCACTAGCAATATTTGACAATGCCAGAGTGTTTTAAAGTTTTGGTGTGTTTATGTATAATCAAATAATCATAATTTTCTTTACCTTCATAAAAATTTCATGACTTTCCTCTAGTGTTATCTCTGATAGTAGTAATTAACATAATGCTTAGCACATTTTGGGTATTTGGTGAATTTATAGCAATTATTATTAGAATTATAATGTTAACATAAATAGTTTCTTTGCCTATTAGTAGGGAGTGGTTATGGGAGGACTGATTGATAATGGTAATGTAAAAACTTGTCTAGAGATGAGGTGAAAGTTTGAGACTTTACCCTCCTCTACAACATTGTGATTGAGTGAAGTCTGTTCATAGGCTGCCTCTATTTTTTTAATGCAATTTTACTGAGATATATTATATATTCACATACCATATAATCATCCAAATTGTACAATCATTGATTAACAGTATCATTGTATAGCTGTGCATTTGTCATCACAATTGATTTTTGAACATTTTCATTACTCCAAAAAGAAAAAAAAAGAGAATAAAAGTAAAAAAGAGCACTTAAAACATCCTCTACTCCCCATTCCCCGTATTATTTAATTTATTTTTTTTGTCTTTTTTTTTCCTTACTCATCTGTCCATACACTAGATAAAGAGAATGTCAGTCACAAGGCTTTCACAATTACACAGACCTTAAAAGCTCCTTAGTTATTCACTCATCTTCAAGAATAAAGGCTATTTGATTATTGTGCTGGTTTGAAAAGATGTGTGTCCCCTAGAAAAACCATGTTTTAATCCTAATCCCATTTTGTAAAGGCAGCCGTTTCTTCTAATCCCTATTCAGCACTGTATGTTTGAAACTGTAATTAGATCATCTCCCTGGAGAGGTGATGTTATCAAGAGTGGTTGTTAAACTGGATTAGATGATGACATGTCTCCACCCATTCATGCCGTGGGTCTTGATTAGTTTCTGAAGTCCTATAAAAGAGGAAATATTTTGGAGATTGGAGATTTGGAGAGAGCATAGAATGCTGCAGCACCACGAAACAGAGAGTCCACGAGCCAGCGACCTTTGGAGATGAAGAAGGAAAATGCCTCCCGGGGAGCTTCATGAAACCAGAAGCCAGGAGAGAAAGCTAGCAGATGATGCCATATTCACCATGTGATCTTCCAGCTGAGAGAGAAGCCCTAACTGTGTTCACCATGTGCCCTTCCACTTGAGAAGGAGACCCTGAAATTCATCAGCCTTCTGGAACCAAGGTATCTTTCCCTGGATGCCTTTGATTGGACATTTCTATAGACTTGTTTTAATTGGGACATTTTCTTGGCCTTAGAATTGTAAACTAGCAATTTATTAAATTCCCATTTTTAAAAGCCATTCTGTTTCTGGTATATTGCATTCCGGCAGCTAGCAAACTAGAACAATTATAGTTCAGTAGTTTCAGGTATTTCCCTCTAGCTATTCCAGTATCCCCAAAACTGAAAAGGGATATCTGTGTACTGCATAAGAATAACTTTCAGAATGACCTCTCGTCTCTGTTTGAAATCTCGCAACCACTGAAGCTTTATTTTGGTTCATTTCTCTTTTTTCCCTTTTGGTGAAGAAGTCTTTCCTAAATTCTGAGCTGCTGAGCATTTATGTATAACCTAGTCGTTCCCTGGAACTTTGGGTATTTCTATGACACCTGAGACTTAGAGTTCTACAGCTATGAAAGTCAGCATTATATCATACAGCAACTGTAAAAAATAATGAAAAAGTGATCAGACTTCAATTAGAGAAATGCATGAAGCTGATATGGGTAGGACTAAGGTCCAAGGATGATATTGACTATATTTTAAAACTTCTACTTCTATGTGAGACCAAAGGAAGAGATGTTTAAGTGGTGCAAAATTTATATTTTTGGTAGCACGCTGTGCTGGTTTGAAAGGAAGTATGCCCCCTAGAAAAGCCATGTTTTAATCAAAATCCCATATCATAAAGGTAGAATAATCCTTCTTCAATACTATATGTTTGAAACTGTAATCAGATCATCTCCCTGGATGATGTGATTTAGTCAAGAGTGGTTGTTAAACTGGATTAGGGGACGATATGTCTCCACCTATTTGGGTGGGTCTTGATGGCTTTATTGGAGTCCTATAAAAGAGGAAACATTTTGGAGAATGGGAGATTCAGAGAGAGCAGTACCACAGAATAGAGAGTCCACGAGCCAGCGACCTTTGGAGTTGAAGAAGGAAAATGCCTCCCGGGGAGCTTCATGAAACCAGAAGCCAGGAGAGAAAGCTAGCAGATGATGCCATGTTCACCATGTGCCCTTCCAGCTGAGAGAGAAGCTCTGACTGTGTTCTCCATGTGCCCTTCCACTTGAGAAAGAAACATGAACTTCATTGGCCTTCTTGAACCAAGGTATCTTTCCCTGGATGCCTTAAATTGGACATGTCTATAGACTTGTTTTAATTGGGACATTTTTTTGGCCTTATAACTGTAAACTAGCAACTTATTATAATTCCCCTTGTTAAAAGCCATTCTGTTTCCTGTATGTTGCATTCCAGCAGCTAGCAAACTAGAACAAACGCTATCTAATTTAACTTGTATCAGCCTATTTGAACACCATAACTTCAAGGGAACCTTGAATAGAGAGTGTTCTTGTTGGTTTGTACAGGTTGGTGTGATGCCCCTATATATATGTTCCAGAGTAATATGGGCAGAAGATTTAAAAGTATTTTCAAAGTCCCCTTGAGTGACTAGGGGAAAAGGGAGATTTATACCCCTGGGAGTTATGTCCCATGTAGTAGGGAGGGCAGTGAGTTATTTCCTACCCATGAAATGTGAGTGCCTGTCGTCTTCTGGAGGACCAACCAGTTATTTTGAATACTTCCGAAGATGAACTCTATATTCCAAACTGGTGATCTCATCTGAATCTTAGTTTTAAATATCATGTATACTCTGACAATTCTCACATTTGTATCTCTAGCTTGGACCTTTCGTTTGAACTCAGACTCATATCACGTTGCCTTTCTCTGCTTGGAGTCTAGATAGATGATTTAAACTTGGTATATTCAAAACCAAGTGTCTGCTGTTTCAGCTCCGACACACCTCCTGTATTCTTCAAAAAATGGCAAGTCCATCCTTCTATTTGCTTAGGCCAAAACCCTGAATCATCCTGGGTTGTCCTCTTTCCCTTATAACCTATATCCAGTCTTTCAGCAAATACTTTTAGCTCTACCATCAAAATATATCTGTCGTCTAATTGCTTCTTATTGTCTCCAAACCACTATTGTCTTTTACCTGAATTGTTGAAGTAGACTTCTAACGGGTTTATCTGACCATGTACCCCTTTCAGTTTATTCCCAATCAAGATTCTATTATAAAATGAAAATCAGATCATATTGCTCCTCTCTCCTCAAATCCTTCTGTGGCTCTGAGTAAAAGGTTTAATCCTGTTGGTTTTCTAGAAGGCTTTTCATGATCTGACCATCTGTTACCTCCCTGAAGTCATCTTCTGCTACTTTTCTAGCTGACTCTCCTCTGCCCACACTCGCTTTCTTATTCCTTGAGCACATCAAGTTTACTTCCAGTTAAGTCTTCTTTGTGTTTTTTTTAGCCTGGGAAACTCTTCCCTCAGATAGCTAACACAATTAATTCCTCTACCTCCTTTCAATTGTTTGCTCCAAATGTTTCCTCAGAGGAGCTCTCCTGGATTGTAAAATTACCCTTTTGAAAATTGTGACATTCTTTGTCCTGTCTTCTGTGCTTTACTTCTCTGTATAGTGCTTAATATAACCTAACAAACTGTATGTTTAATTATTTGGTTATTGTTTGTCTTTTTCCACTGAAATGTAAGCTCTATGAGGGCAGAAAATTTTAATTCGGTTTTGTGAGCTACTCTTTCCCAGTACCTGGGTCAATGCCTGGCACATAATAGACATTCGAATATTTTTTTCTTTTTAACTTAAATTTTTGAGTAGGTAATGCAATGCATGGTTTCTTTATAAATGTTTATATGAAAGCCTCCCTTTCACCTGTTCCCACCTCCCTACTTTTCTACCTACACTAATAACCTCTGTTACTCATTTCTTATTTTCTCTTTCTTGAACTTCTTTATGCAAACACGAGAAAATACAGGAATATTCTTATTTCTTACTTTTTTTGCTAAATATATCTTTTTAAATAAAACTTTATTGAGATATATCATACACCATATAAGCCATATGAAGTATACAATCAATAGCTCACAATATCATTACATTGTTGTGCATTCATCACCATGATCAATTTTAGAGCACTGTCATTACTCCAGAAAAAGAAATAAAAATTAGAAAACCAAAATAATCCATACCCCTTATCCCTCCCACCAGTATTTTATTACAAAATTTTAACAGTTTTATTCACACACCACACAGCCCATGCTAAGTATACAATCAATGGCTCGTGGCATAATCACATAGTTATACTTTCACTACTATAGTTAATATGAGAACACTCTCAGTTTTTCCAAAGAAAAAATCCTATTCCTCTTATCTTCCCCTATTATTGACATTTAGCTTTGGTATAGTGCCTCTGTTACCATTAATGCCAGAATATTACGTTATTGTTAACGATAGACCGTATGTTTTGGTTTGCTAAAAGCTGCTGGAATGCAAGATAACCACAATTTGGTTACCTTTTTCAAAGGAGATTTATTAGGTTACAAATGTACAGTTCTAAGGCCATAAAAATGTCCAAACTAAGGTGCTGACGAGAGAATGCCTTCACTGAAGAAAGGCCCAAAGTGTTACGGGTTCCTCTGTCACATGGGAAGAAGGCACATGGCGACATGTGCTGGCTCTTCTTTCCTGGGTTGGTTTCAGATGGTTCTCTCAGCTCCTGTGGGGTCCTTCTTGCTTCTTCCCGGGGTTTTTTCCTTTTGAGCTCTCTCTTTCCTTGAGCTCTCTTAAAGGACTCCAGTAAAGGATGAAGACCCACTTTGAATGAGTAGGGTCACATCTCCATGAAAACAACTTGATCAGAAGGTCTCACCCAATAATAGGTCTGCCCCTACAGGATTGGATTAAAAGAACATAGCTTTTCTGGGTTACATAACAGTTTCAAACCAGCACACTTAGTTTACATTAATTGTATTTTTCCCCATATACCACCTTATTATTAATGCCTTATAATGGTGACGTACATTTGTAGTTTTCTAATATTTATACAATTAAGTGCTATCATTGTCCACTCTAAGTTTTGCTAAGTTATACAGTCCTAGGTTTTATCCTCTAGCTTTCCAACTGATGACATGCATGACATACATGACTTCCTCTTTCATTCTTTCCAACACAGCTTTATTAATCATACTTACAGTATTGTCCTACCATCACACAGAATTGTGTTGTCTATTTCTGAACTTTGTAATTAACCTTATTGAGCATTCCGTACTCCTTAAGCGTTGATTGCCCAATGTTTTCCCTCTTTCTGTCCCCTGTTAACCTATACTTTCAACTTTAACTCTCGTTTGCTCATACTAGTGATCATATTAGTGAGACCATACAATATCTGCCCTTTTTATTTCTGGCTTATTTTGCTCAACACAGTGTCCTCAAGATTCATTCACGTCATTGCATGACACAAAATATGTCTTGGAGGTTTCTCCATATCAGCTCATTAAGAGCATCCTTTTTTTTTTTTTTTAACAGAGGTGCCATAATTTACTTAACCAGCTCCTATTGTTGGGCATTTAGGTTGTTCCAGTCTTTTGCTATTATTCACACTTCTACATTGCATAAAGGTTTAAGTAAGTTATTTTGTATGAGTGTTAGTATGGCTATACAGAAAATTCCAAGAAGTGCAATTACTGGGTCAAAGAATGTGAATACCTATATTTCTGACAGACATTGAAAGATTATTCTGCATGGGGGTTGTACCAATTTGCATTGCCACTTGCTATATAGGAGTGCCTTTTTTCCCCACAACTTCGTCAGCATACTGTGCTATTAAAGTTTTGAATTTCTGCCAACCTGACAGGTGAAAAATAGTTTTACAGTATAATTTAAGTTTTTATTTCTCTTATTAGGAGGGAGGTTGAGGTACTAAAAAATAATTTGTTAAGTTAATACTGTATAACAGCTAAACATGCTGCTGCAACTGTGCTCTGCAATCTCTGATTGCTTTGTTTTTTTAGATGTTAAGCCTGGATAGATGGGGAGACATTTGTATCTAATGAGTCCTTTATATAAGTGGTTTCAGATGCTACCGTTTTAAAAATATAAATATATAATTGGATATCATATAACTTAAACCAATACAAAGGACAGGTAGTTATATAAAAATACAGTTTCTTTTATTTTTATTTTTTTTAACATGGGCAGGCACCGGGAATCGAACCCGGGTCCTCGAGCATGGCAGGCAAGCATTCTTACCTGCTGAGCCACCGTGGCCCGCCCTATAGTTTCTTTAATGTCTCTGATTGCTTCTGCCTTGGTTAAGCAGATATGCTGATTATAATACTGTCTCAATGTATTGTCATATGGTTTTGAGGCCAGAAGTCCAAAATAAAGATGTTGGCAATGCTTGTTTTCTCCCAGAGTCTATGATGTTCTAGTACTGGCTGCTGACAATCCTTAGGGTTTCTGTCTCTCGTCACATGGTGATAACCTCTCCTTTGTTGGTGCTTCTGGTTCCCTATAAAGTGTTTTTAATTCACTATTTCATTTGAGCCTTATAAAAACCCTCTTTTTTCCCAGGTGTCATTACCCTTCGCAAGGTGAAGAAAATTGTGGCCCTAAAAGGTTAATTGACTTGTCTAGTGTCACAAAGCTTATACCTGGTAAATTAGGGACTGCAATTGTCTTTTGATTCTAAGTTCACTATTTTCTTTGCAACATGTTGCTAAATTTCACTGATAATATTTTAGGTATAATGGAATGATAGACAGTATAGGCCTAAGTTGTCATGTTAGAAATTACCCTCATACTCAGTGATTTCTTTTCTAATTGGAAAGTGAGGTTCATTTATCCTCACTTCCTCTTAATTAATAAATGCATCTTGAGGATATAAATAAGAAGGCAAATTGTTTAGTTTTAGTCATATGTCAGTTAATCAAGAAAGTTTTGGAAGAGATGATGATGCTATTCATCTTCTTAGGGCTGGAGATACATATTTTGGAAACTGTCTAACTTAGATATCTTGCAGGAATTCTTCTCTCTCTCAAAAAAAAAAGAAAGAAAAAGAAGTATCTGTTTTTTCCCCCTAGATTTAAAAAGTAGTGTATATACTTATTGTACCTTTTGCATATAAGAATGTAGCAAAAGCAAACAGTACAAAACTATATTAAGTATAAAGTGAATAAAAACAACCACTTTAGGAAGATTGTGGGAGTAATCCTTCCAGAATAGGAAACTATAGGAATAAATCCCTGCACCAAAACAACTATTGTACTGGCAGGAATTCTCTGAATCAACTATTTTGAAACTCTGGGGTCTAGTGGAACGCTGTGCAGCATCCAAGGAAGAGCTGGAGAAAGAGGCTGGTAAATTGTGATAAATATGGTTGAATTTCATCCTCCATGTAGTGACTACCATTTTCCCATCTCCCAATAAAGTGACATACAGGAGTGAGGCTGTAGTCCGTGTGTCTGGTGCTGCTTGCTGGTGTCAGGGTAGGCTATAAAGACCCACCCTTCTGAAGTCCAGGCATGTGTGATCAGATTGCTGGTCAGAAGCAGATCACTAGAGGTTGGCTCCCAGGGTGGCCATCGTTCCAACCTCCCTCAGACAAAAGTGGCAGAAGAGTATTAAAGAGGCAAAACCTATTGCTTTTTCTTTCTTTTCTCTTTTCATTCCCATTAGGAAGCAAGAATAGTTTGGAGAAGTCACAAATTGACATTGCTAGCCCTGAGCAAGAAGAAGAAGAACAAAAGCAGCAAAACTAGTTATCCCAAAGGAGTGGGAGAACTGAATTTCCAGAGTTATAGCAATATAAAACTCAGAATGTCCAGTTCTCAACAAAAAATTAGGAAACATACATAGAAACAGGAAATTATGACCCATTCACAGGAAAAGGAGAATTTGCCAGAGTTGAGGTTTCTGGGTGACCAAAATGGCAGTGTAAGATGCTCCAGGGTGCCATTCCTCCATAGAATCTTTGAGCTATTAACAAAAACTAACAGAGCCTGCTTCTTCAAAACTCTGGAAAACAATTAATGGGTTGCAGTAATTGGGCAAGTGTCCTATAAAGAAAACAGAGTTTTAAAAGCCATGAAGAAACTAAGGCTTAGCTAGGAAAAGTAACTTGTCCAGATCACACAGATGATGGTGAAGACTCTGATGGCAAAGCTATAGGGGGAAGGACAGAAGATCCCTAAATCACCACATGGAGGAAAGTTGCCTATTGCCTGGACCACCTACATTAAACTATAACATGAGTGAGAAGTAGCTATTGATATGTTAAGTAATTGAAATGTGGGTGTTTATTTGTTATTGCAGCTAATGTTACTCTAATTATTACATTTAAAAAATTATTTCTGATCACTCCATGGTATTTGCTAAGAAAGAGAGAAAACGGCTATTTGTAATCTTAATTTTCTCAATTAAGACTATATTTCAGTTGTTTTATACATTCTAATCATTTGGCCAGTTTGGGGAGATGAAAAACACTTATCAGTATGATCATGCTATATATTAATATTTTTGTCTCCATGATTATATGCTATTCATAGTGCACTATTTGCAAGTCCTATGGAAAAAAATGAAGTAATGGTTTTGCCTTATTGTTAAATGCTAAATTTAATAAAAGCTATATCAAACAGTCATTTTGTTATGCACACCTTGAAACAATTTTATATTCTAGGATCATTTCTAGTGTTTTGCTCCATTATGCTCTTTGTTATGGTGTTTCCTCCAGCATACATTCTTTTATATACCAGTTCACCTGTAGCAGTCTGGATCCAGTCAGGAGATAGAAATCACATATTAGATTAAAAAGGGGTAAATTTAATATAAAGAATTATTGTTAACAATGATGAAAGATATAAGGAAATTCCGTATAGTACCATAGGGCTGAATGAAAATACCCATGAAAGGACAAATATGAAAAGTGTTCAGTCTTCATTGGAGAAGGTGTGGTTAGTCCACCACAATTTTGCTGGTATGGCCTGGCTGGACCTGGTCTGGAAATGTTCGGCAAGCAGTAGACCATTTTCCAGATCACAGATGAGAGATTAGACAGTTAGCAACTAGTGGCGTGATTGTGTTGTGGAAGTGTGGGTGCTTGCAGGAACTCTTCAGGGTTCTAGGAGAATCTGGTTACTATGGGGAGGTGGCTGTGAAAAGTATTTTGCTAGGCCAAGATTACAAGGTCACAGAGGAAACCATGTTCTTGATTTTTTGTGCTTGGCCAATGTTTTAGTTTTCCTTGGCTGTTCAAGTAAACACTATGTAATAGGTTGGCTGAAACAATGGGAATTTATTACCTCATGGTTTTAAGGCTAGGAAAAAGTCCAAAACGAGTTGTCATCAAGATGATACTTTCTTCCCAAAGACTGGTGTTCTGGGTCTGGCTGTTGGTGATATTTGGTCCTAGGTTTCTCTGTCACATGGCAGCCTCTCCCTTCTCTTCAGAAGTTCACTGAATTCCAGCTTCTTGCTTCCCATGGCTTTCTCCTTCTCTGGCTGAATTTCATCCTGCTCTTTTTTTTTTTTTTTTTTGCATGGGCAAGCACTGGGAATCGAACCCAGTTATCTGGCATGGCAGACGAGAAGTCAGCCTGCTGGGCCACCATGGCCTGCCCTTCATCCTGCTTTTAAAGCACTCCAGTAATAGGATTAAGACCCATCTTGATTGAATTGGACCACACGTTACTGAACCTCATCAAAAGGTCTACTTTCAATGTGTTCATACTCACAGGAATGGATTAAATTTAAGCATATCTTTTTCTGGGGTATATACAACTCCAGAACACCACAGATAGGCTTCATCTGACAAATCTTAACATCCACATTGCTGACCTCTGGCCTATGTCAGAAATGGCAGGAGAGCATTTTCCTCCTGCATTGTTCCTCCAATTTCTATGAAAGCTTAAGATCATTCTCATGTTAAAGAAGTGATAGTTTAAGGAATTCATTGTTTATAGTGGAGCATATGCTGAAGGATGCATTAGGAACTGAGAGGAAATAAATTGAGACCTGACATGGTAGGGGTTGGCACACTAGTGTTTGCAGGCCAAATCCAACCACACCACCTACCTGTTTTTTATGGCCTGTAAGGTAAGAATGGTTTTTATATTTTGTAATGTTGAAAAAAGATCAAAACAAAAAAGAAAAATATTGCATGTGAAAATACATTTTCAAAAAAGAAATAAGTGAAATCATATTACAGATGAGCATTAGCAGATGAACATACTTGATCGATTTTGGTAAGGACCACTACTTTGGAACATCAGTTAAGTGAAATATCCCTTCCAAAAAGAGAATCAGTGTGCCTGCATTATAAGAAAATGAGCTCAATTATTATATTTTGGTTTCATCAATGAAGAATTTATGGAAGTTTATTCTTCTATAAGTACTTATATCCCTCAGTTTTATTTTTTATTTTTAACTTTTTAAATTGTATAATATATATTCAAAACAAAGAAAGAAAAAAGCAATAGTTTTCAAATCACTCTTCTACAAGTAGTTACAGGACAGACAGGAGTTTTTCATGGGCTACCATACGATCCTCTCAAATTTTTCCTTTAGCTGCTCCAGAATATAGGAGGCTAAAAGGCTTAAATATTTATTTATCATCGCAATCGACTTTTTTTGTGTGTGAAAAATAACATATATACAAAAAAGCTATAAATTTCAAAGCACAGACCACAGTTAATTGTAGAACATATTTCAGGCTTTGACATGGGTTACAATTTCACAATTTTAGGTTTTTACTTCTAGCTGTTCTAAAATACTGGAGACTAAAAGAGATATCAGTTTAATGATTCAGCGTTCATATTCATTTGTTAAGTCCTATCTTCTATGTATAATTTCACCATCACCTCTGAGCTTTCCATACCTCTCATTGGGGTTGTTTGGGCTATAGCAATCCTAAATTTTTGATATTGGAAGGGTCTGTCACTAATATGGGGTAGGGAGATAGAACTATCTGATGTTCTGGAGAGGCTGGGCTAGGTTTGAGGACTTATCTGGACCAGGACCCATCTGGAGGTTGTAGGTTTCTGGCAAGTTAATCTAGTGCCTGGAACCCTTGTGGAATCTTAGAAATTGCCCTAGGTGTTCTTTAGGATTGACTGGAATGGTCCTGGTTGGGAAGTTATGATAGGTAGCAAGGTCTACTTGAAGCTTGCGTAAAAGCAACCTCCAGAGTAGCCTCTCAACTCTATTTGAACTCTCTCTGCCATTGATACTTTATTAATTACACTTCTTTCCCCCCATTTGATTAGGACGTAATGTCTGAATTCATCCCTGGGAGTCCTCTCCCACGTTGCCAGGGAGGCTTTCACCCCTGGATGTCGTGTTCCACATAGGCGGGAGGACAATGATTTCACTTGGAGAGTTGGGCTTTGAGAGACTGAGACCATATCTAAGCAACAAAAGAGGTCCTCCAGAAGTAACTCTTAGGCATGCCTATAGGTAGTCTAAGCTTCTATGCTACCTACTTAGCATAGCTTCACAAGAATAAGCCTCTTGATCGAGGGCATGGCCTATTGATTTGGGTGTCCTAAAGTTTGACACAGTATCAGGAAATTCCCTGATATGGTTTAATAGTTCCATATTCTTTCTCCCATCCCCCAGGGGACTTTGCCAATACTTTTTGATTACCTGGTTAATATACTGTAGGATGTTTCCAGGCATTACAATAATCTATACAGGATTAAAGGACCTCTTTCTTATTCTGTGCTCTCTGTGTTTCAGTTGTTCAAATGAGCTATACAGGTAGGTTGAGTTAGACTATGCACTACAGAAAATTTCAGTTCCAGATCAAATAAACCTTTCTTCCATTGGTCCCAGAGTATGTGTGGTTCTAAAATTTAGATACTGTTTTCCTTACCCCAATATTCTGAATTACTTTAAGCCCAACCTGTTTGTTTTCGTTCTTATCTCTAAATATCAGGTTATATGTATAAACAGCCTTTCAAAATCCAGAAATAATAATCACCACTCTGGATTTAATGTGTCTGCTCTAAAAGCTTACAATCTAGGCCCCTGTTTTCTTATAAGCATTTTCTAAAGATGACCATACCATTGTTTTTTTGTTTCTGGCTTATTTTGCCTCACCGAATGTCCCACATGTTCATTCACATCTTGCATGCCTCACGACATTGTTCCTTTTTGAGCAGCACAGCCTTCATTCGTAAGTATACATCATCATTCGCCATTATACTTTTCCATCAGTGCATCCTTCAGCCACCTGCATTCATTGGGCACCATGTAGAGGACCCCAAATCCACAGTCCATCAACGTTCTCTATTTTAGATTATTTCATTGTTCCCAGGAGACAGAAAACCAATAAACACACCCTCACCAAATAGGAGATCTAAACCTCCTCTTAACTCTTGTCCCGTACCACATTATTTACCTCTGCTGTTGCTGTGGTAGTGTTGGTAGTTTTCTTTTGAACATAGCTCATAGCATGCAATAGCATTTCCCCCTGTACCCTGTACTTAAACACTCTTTATACAAGAATCACATCTTTGAAGTAATTCTTAACAGAATGCATTCATATTTCTAGTGTGGGTCACTGGGACAGGTAGGTCTATATAATCCCTTTTGGTCTTGTTCACCTTCAATATGGTAATATCACTTATAGACCCACTAGAGAATCACCTTTGCTCCTATCTGTTCCCTTACATTGGAGTTCAACCTCATTAGCTAACAGTTTACCCATCTTTAGCTTCTATGTATCTCTAAGTCCCCTGTATTCTGTATTATATAGTTTCTGATTATGCCTTTATGCTAGTCATAAAAGTGGAATCATACAGTATCTGTCCTTTTGTGTCTGGCTAATTTCCCTCAGCAGTATGCCCTCAAGGCTCATCCATTTTGTCATGTGCTTCAGGATGTCATTTTGTCTTGCTGCGGAATAATATTCCATCGTATGTATATACCACATTCTGTTGATCCACTCATCTTTTGATAGACATTTGGTTTGTTTCCATCTTTTGGTGATTGTGAATAATGCTGCTATTAACATTGGTGTGCAAATGTCTTTTTGTGTCATTGCTTTCAACTCCTCTGGATACATACCAAGTAGTGCTATTGCTGCATCGTAGAGCAACTCGATATTTAGTTTCCTAAAGAGCCACCAAATAGTCTTCCATAGTGGCTGCACCATTATACATTCCCACCAGCAGTGCATAAGTATCATGGTTTCTCCACATCCTCTCGAACATTTATAGTTTCCTGTTTGTTTAATAGCAGCCATTCTTATAGGTGTGAGATGGTATCTCATTGTAGTCTGATCTGCATTTCCCTTATAGCCATTGAAAACGACCATCTCTTCATGTGCTTTTGAGCCATCTATATTTGCTCTTCAGAAAAATGCCTATTCATATCTTTAGCCCATTTTATAATGTTATTCCTCAGTTTTTCCCCTTGTTCTGCAAAGCATAAAATACTTCCAATGGCAGAAAAATTTACCAACATCTGACCTTTTGAAATACTACTCATTCTTCAAGACCAATTTTAAATGCTGCCTTCTCTATAAGATCTTTCTGCATAGCCCTTCAGTTAAATGAAATCTCACCAAGAAAAAAGAAATTGCCAGAAACCACCCTGCAGAAGGCTCATGTATTAAAACTTTAGATCAACTGTCTGAAATATGTTCAGTAAGCTAAAGGAATCCAAATACAAGAAACTAAAGGGAATTAGGAAAACACTGTCAGAACAAAGTAAAGAGGTGGTGTGATAGTTAGGTTCAGGTGTCAGCTTGGCTAGGTGAAGGTGCCTGGTTCTCTTGCTGTGGACATGAGCCAATGGCATGTGAACCTCATCTGTTGCTGATTACATCTGCAGTCAGCTAGGACACATGCCTGCTGCAATGAATGATGTTTGATTTAATTGGCTGGTGCTTAAATGAGAGAACTCAGCTAGCATAGCCAAAGCAGCTCAGCATGCCTCATCTCAGCACTGGCAGCTCAGCCCAGGCCTTTGGAGATGCAGAAGGGAATCACTCTGGGGAAGTTGTTGGAACCCAGAGGCCTGGAGAGAAGGCCCGCAGAGATCATCCTGTGCGTTTCCACGTAAGAAAGAACCTCAGTTGAAATTTAGCTGCCTTTCCTCTGAAGAACTATACATTAACTAAATAAATCCCCTTTTATTGAAAGCCAATTCATCTCTGTTGTGTTGCATTCTGGCAGATAGCAAACTAGAACAGTTTTGGTATCAGAGAAGTGGGATGCTGCTGCAGTTTGCAAACACCAGACATGTGGGACCAGTTTTTTGGATAAGTAAGGGGAAGATTTTGGAGGAACTGTGAAGAGAATGATGGGAGATGTCCTGGAGTGCTTGAAGAGACTGCTGGTGTAAATTAAACCACTGCCAATCTGGACAAAGGAGGACACAAAAGAGACAAATTGAAGTTTGCAGAGTGAGAACCATGGAAACTTGGGTCTGAAGCCAAGAGACCTCGGCCGGGAGCGTGGACCCATCCATATACATGGAGAGGATTAGTCTTCCACCTTGTCACAGTGGAAGAGTTGTGCCACCTCAGGCCTTGGAAAAGGTACAGCATGCTCCTTGGGGACTGGGGGGAGCCTGGCTGCCACCAGATGGAGGGGTTGAGCGTGTGCTCTGGAAAAGGCAGAGAACCCAGGTGTGACCCTGATGCCTGGAGAGGATGGAGCCGAGAAAAAGGTGGTCTCCTCAGTGTCCCTTGAGGTTGATTTGGAAAGAGACTGGCCCCTACATAGGCCCTTGGAAAGGGTGGGACAGCCACTTTCTAAAGCTGGGCCCACAGAGATCACCCTGTGCCTTCCCACATAAGAAAGAACCTCAGTTGAAAGTTAGCTGCCTTTCCTCTGAAGAACTATATGTTAACTAAACAAATCCCCTTTTTATTGAAAGCCAGTTCGTCTCTGATGAGTTGCATTCCAGCAGCTAGCAAACTAGAACAGATGGAAATTATAAAAAAGAATTAAACAAAAATTTGGTTGCCAAATTCGGAGCTGTAAAGTATAGTAATTGAAATGGGAAAAATCAGATGGAATCAACAGCAGATTTGAGCAGGCAGAAGAAAGAATCGGTAAACTTGAAGGTAGGACAGTTGAAATTATCCAGAATGAGAAGCAGAAAGAAAAAATAATGAAGAAATATGAATAGATCCTGAGGGACCTCTGGAACATCATCAAACTTTCCAAATTACATATCATTGCAGTCCCAGAAGAATAAGAGAGAGAGAAGGGGGCAGAAAAAATATTTGTAAGACATGAATATACCTATCTAGGAAACCCAATAATCTCCAAGAGATCTAAGAGATCTATACCAAGGCATAGTGAAATGATCAAAATCCAAAGATAGGAGTTTGAAAACAGTAAGACAAAGCAACTTGTCACAGGGGATTAACAGCAAATTTCTCATCAGAAACCATGGAGGCCAGAACACAGTGGGATGAAACATTTACATTCCTGGAAAAGAAAACAAAAATCAACCAAGAATTCTGTATCCAGTAAAATTATCTTTCAAAAATGTAGGGGAAATTAAGATATTTGCAGATAAATAAATATTGAAAGTGGTCATTAGCAGAAAACCTAATGTGCTGATTTGAAAGTATTATATACCCCCCAAAAGCCATGTTTTACTACCGAGCCAATCTCGTGGGAGTAGCAGTTTCTTTTAATCTTGATTCAACACTGAAGACGGAATATTTCGATTACATTATTTCCTTGGAGATGTGACGTGCAGTTGTGGGTGTGATTTTTGATTAGATGGAGATGTGACTCCACCTGTTCCAGGTGGGTCTTGATTAGTTTACTGGACTCTTTTAAAAGAGGAAGCATTTTGGAGAGAATTAGAAATGAAAGAAATGACAGAGCCGAGAGAAACTTCAGAGTGAGCTGATACAAATGCCAACACTTGGAGAACAGAGACATGGTTGCTTGGAGATGCTTAGAGCCCAGCAGCCATCACCATGAGATGTTAAGAAATCCAGAACCTGGAGAGATCTAGGGGAAACTGAGAGATGAAAGCCAGCCCTAGAGAAGAAAAATGAGGAACTCCCACAGGAACAGAGGCTGAAAGCATGGAGCCCAGGAGCAAAGGACCAACAGATGCCAGCCACATAATTATCAGCTGACAGAGGTGTTTGTGACCCGCTGGCCTTTCTTGAATTAAAGTATCTTTATCTGGATGTCTTAGTTTGGACAGTTTTATAGGTTTAGAACTCGTAACTTATTTAATTCCCCCCTTTAAAAACCATTCCAGTTCTGGTATATTGCATTCCAGCAGCTTGCAAACTAACACATCTACCTTATAAGAAATGTGAAAGGGAGTCTTTCATTTTGGAATAAAGGGCACTAGATGTTAACTTAAAGCCATAAGAAAAAATAAAGAACATTGGTAAAGGTAAACTACATAGGTAAATATAAAATTCTGCATTATTGTACTTTTGGTTTATAATTGCTTATTTCTATAATTCAGCATGCAAATGTGTAAAATGACATTTTAAATCTGTAATGGGCATACAATATCTAAAGATGTCATCTGAGACAATAACAATGTAAAGGAAGAGAAAGGAGATATATAGGTGTAGAGAGTTTGTATACTACTAAAGCCAGATTTATAGTTCAACTACTAGTTGAACTAAGTTATTATTAGTTTAAGATGTTAATTGTAATTACAAAGATAACCACTAAGAAAATAACTAAAAAATATAGGGAAGAGGAAAGAATAAGGGAATTAAAATGGTACACTGCGAAGAAGTAACCTAATATGAAAAAAGGCAGTAATGGAATAATCGAGGAACAGAAAACACATGAGACATACAGAAAACAAATAGCGAAATGGTAGAAGTAAATCCTTTCTTCCCAGTTATTACCTTAAATGTTAAAGGAGTTAACCTTCCTATTTAAAGGCAGAGATTGGTAGTATGAATCCATCTATACGTTGTCTGCAAGAGTCTCACTTTAGATACATAGACACAGACAAAGAAGTTGAAAATAAAAGGGTAGAAAAAGATATCCTGTGCAAACAGTAGTACTAGAACAGCTGTTATTGAAAAAAAAAAGAAAACCAGTGTTGGAGAGGATATGAAGAAATAGAAACACTCATTTATTGTTGGTGGGAATATAAAACGGTGGTGGGAATATAAAACGGGATATAAAAAAGTTTAGTGGTTCCTTAGAAAGTTAAATAAGGAATTACCATGTGACTCAGCAATATCTCCTCCAGATACTTACTTAAAAGAATTGGAAGTGGGTGTCAAATAGATACTTGCACACTGAGGTTGCTACCCACCTTATTTACAGTTGCCAAAAGATGGAGGCAACCCAAGTGTTCATCAACTTTTGATAAATGAAAAAATAAAATGGAATAGTAGTCAGCTGTGAAAAGGAATGATGTTTGATACATGGTACAGCATGGATGAATCTAGAAGGCATCATGTTGAATAAAATAAGTCAGACACAAATGGACAATTTTGTAAGCTCTAATATGAAATAATTAGAATAAGCAAATTCATAGACTCAGAATTCAAATACAAGCTGTCGGGGGTCAGGGTAGGGGTAGTGATGAATGGTGAGTTGATGCTTAATTGGTACAGATTCTCTCTTGGGTGACAGAAAAGGCTTGTAATGGATGGTTGTAATGGTAGCACATACTGTAAATAATTAACGTCACTGAGTTATAATCTGAATGTGGTTGAAGGGGGAAAATATTATATGGTATATTTGTAACTAGAATAAATATTAAAGAAAAAAACACCATAGTACGGAATCATAAACAATGAACCCTGATGTTAACTATGGCCTGTAGTTAGTAGTATGATTATATCTCATGAATTGTAAGATAGGTGGTACTATACTAATGAAAAGTATTAATGTTAGGGCATTTACTTTAAAATGTTTATGTCCCACAGATTCAGTTATCTTGGGATATATTCACAAAAGACTGTTATATATAGCATTGATTGAAATTCCCCCATATTAGCAGTAAAATAAATTATCAATAGGATATTGTTTTAGTTTGCTTATGCTGCCAGAATGTAATATGCCAGAAATGGAATGGCTTTTATAAAGAGGATTTATAAAGTTCCAAGGTTACAATTCTAATACCTTAAAAAGTTCCACACTAAGGCATCCAGAGAAAGAAAGGCCGATGTCAGTCACATGAGAAGGCACGTGTCTGGTGTCTGTTGGTCCTTGTTCTGGTTCTGTTGCTTTCAGCTTCTGATTACAGTGGCTTCCTCTCTTAAGCGCCTGTGGGTCCATACTTAGTTACTCTGGGACAAAACTCTGGATTTCTTCTGTTAGCTTCCCTTGCCTCTCTCCAGGTTCTGGCTTGCTTAGCATCTCAAGGAAAAGGACATGGGGACATTTGCTGGGCTCTAGTTTCTGTCTAGCTTCTGTTGGCTCTCTCAGCTCGTAGTGTTTCCTGGGGCTTCTGCATTTCCAAATATCTGCATCTGAGCTTTCTCTTTAGGCACTCCAAGCATCTGCAAATGTTTGTGTCTGTGTCCACTCTTTTAAGGATTCCAGTAAACTAATCAAGACCCACCTCGAATGAGTGCAGTCACATCTCCATCTAATCAAAAGGCCACACCCACAGCTGGGTATGTTACGTGGCCATAGAAACAACCAAATCAAAAGGTCCCACCCTACGATATTGAATCAGGATTAAGGAACATGGTCACCCACACAAGATTGGATCGGGATTAAGAGAACATGACTTTTCTGGGGTGCATAGCAATTTCAAACCAAAACAAATTAATTTTAAAACATTAGAATTATCCATTTTCTTATAAAAAAATAATTGCTCATGATAGAAAATTAGAAACTTACCAAGCAAAAAAATAAAATAAGAAGCCTAATCATATCACCTGTAATAAGAATTGATAGTGTAATTACAAAAATTGGTATTCTCTTGTAACTCCTTTCTTAGAACCTTTCTTCACTTAGTATATTGTTACTTTCTCTCTACCAAATGGAATAATTACTTACATCTCTGTCTTCTTTTTTTTTTTTTTTAAAGGAGGGCAAGAGAAGGATAAAACAATGTAGATAGTATGCTTTTCAAGAACTTTACTCATTAGGGTCTGATATCTGAGTCCACTTTTCCTTTATTGTTTGAAAATTCCATATCTTTAGTCATTAGTGAATAATCACTCAGCAAATTTCACTCTGAGTCCCATTTAAATTGTTATATGTTTAATATTTTTCTTTATGTTGACTGTTTTAAAAGTTGAAGTCTAAGCATAATCTTTGAAATTCATTCACCAGAAAAATATTTATTGAGTGTCTATCCTGTGTCAGAAATGATTTTAGATGCTGAGGAAACAGTAGTTAGACAAAACAAATGCCGCTGCCCTCAGGGAACTTAAGATTATCGGTTGGGTGTGTGAGATACAAATTATATTAGAAAAAGATTAAAGTTTGCCCATGTAATACTTAAAATCATCCCAAATTTCAGTGGTAAGTGCATCACGTTTAAGAAACATTGCCCTACAGCATTGTAAGGATATGGGAGTCCTTGCAGACTCTGCAGTGACAGAGCAGCATGGAGGCAACTTGGGTGGAGGGTCTGTCTGAATCTTTGACACATTTCTTTTCTCTTTTTCTGGTCATTGGGTTTTATGACAGCTACCAATATATGTGAAAGTCAGTAGAATTTCTGAAACTTTAATGATAATTGAGGACTTAAGATTATTAATTCTTTAAATTTTCTAGTGAAGAAATGGGCCCCAGAAAATTAAAGAGACAGCATGTGTGGAACTTAGTTTTCCTGGTTGCTAAATCAGAATTCATTCCACAGTGTTACAATTGGTTAATTGTTAGAGATATTAAAAAAAAACAGAGCATGTAGAATCAGTTGTGGAGAAGGGAGAAGAAAGTCTTGACTTTTTAAGGGGTCATATTAGAAGCTGGAGTAAAAGGACCCAGTTAGGTAACAGTCACTAAATTGAATAACTGAATCTTAAAGAGGTTTAGACTGTTCTTTACTGATATTTTTCTTCTTTAAAACGTTTTTACCTAATTCTTATTTCTAATTTTATTTCTCTTTTGATGATAAGAGTAAAGTGAGAATAGTTCCCTTGGAAATGTTTTAGATGTTTTCCTGGAATGTATTAAAAAATTTACAGGATTAAGAGTTAATGAGCTTAATTTTTTCCATATCATTGATTGTTCCTTTTCTTCTTTTCCAGAATTTTATAGAAGTGAAGTGATTAAGAATTCCTTGGTAAGTTTTCTTTCTGACAGGTGTATATGATTGCTTTTTTTAAAAACTATTTTTATTGAGAGATCTTCATATATCATACAATTCATCCAAAGTATACAGTCACTTTCTCACAATATCATCACATGGTGGTGTGTTCATCACAGTGATAATTTTTAGAACATTTGCATTACTCCAGAAAAAGAAATAAAAAGACAAAGGAAATGATCCATACAGACCATGCCCCATACCCCTCCCTCTCATTGACCACTAGCATTGCAATCTGCAATACTAAATACTAAAAAAAAAATTTTTTAACCCCTTATCCCCCCTTTTATTTATTTTTTGTCCTTATTTTTTTATTCATCTGCCCATACCCTGGAAAAAAGGGAGTATCAGACAAAAGGTTTTCACAATCACATTGTAAAAGCTATGTTGTTACATGGTTGTCTTAAAGATAGAGGCTACTAGAATACAGTTCAGTAGCTTCAGGTGCTTCCCTCTAGCCACTCCAAAACACCATAAACTAAAAAAGGATATAAATGTGTATATATATATATATATATATATATATATATAAAATGCATAAGAATAATCTCCAGGATAACCTCTTGACTCTGTTTGAAATCTCTTAGCCCCTGAAGCTTTTTTGTCTCATTTCTCTCTTCCCTCTTTTGGTCAAGAAGGCCTTCTCAATCCCATGATGCCAGGTCCCGGCTCATCCCTGGGAGTCCTGTCCCATGTTGCCAGGGGGATTTACACCCCTGGGAGTCATGTCCCACATGGTGGGGAGGGCACTGAGTTTACCTGCCAGGTTGGTTTAGAGAGAGAAGCCACATCTGAGCAACTAAAGATCTATGGGGGTGACTCTAAGGTATAATTATAAGTAGGCTTAACTTCTCTATATGATTGTGTTTAACTCCTGTTTTAGAAAATGCTGAGAGCATGACTCAGCATGAGTCATGGTCTGGAATTATGATACTTCTGCATTTAAATTTTGTGTGAAATTGTTGTTTAATTCATAATTGATTTGTTCATTGTTCTGTCTCTAGTGTTTAGATTATCCTGGGCACATAGTAGGTGCTTAATAAATATTTATTGAATGAGTATATACTTTAAAAATCTTTAGTGGTTTTTCAACTCATATCCTGTAATTTTATCACTTTTATTCAGAAAAAAGAGGTTTTTTACTATTTTACTTGCCATATTAAATAATAAATGATGTATTTGTTTAGGTATAATTTTAAGGAGTTTTTTTGTATAGGGTTTCAAAAATTTTTTTTTTTTTTTTTCGTTGGCAGGCACCAGGAATCGAACCTGGGTCTCCGGCATGGCAGTTAAGAACTCTGCCTGCTGAGCCACCGTGGCCCACCCGGTTTCAAAAATTTTTATGCTCATCGCATATTTATTTGTAATAGCCCCAAACTGTTAACAGTCCAGGTTTCCATATATAGGAGAAAATATGAACAATTGGTGGTAATTCATGCAATTGGAAATTACTAATTTAAAAAATTACCTACTGCTATATAGAACATTCTTTTTATCCCCCCATGCTTGTCTTTATTTTATTACCCATGTAATCATACATTGGATAAAGGGGGTATAAGTCACAAGGTTTTTGCAATCACACAGTCACAAGATAAAAGCTATAGAGTTTCATAATCATTATCAAAGATCAAGGCTACTGGGTTACAGTTCAGTGATTTCAGGTTATTTCCTTCTGGTTATTCTAACATACTAGAAACTAAAAAGAAATATTCATATAATGAGAAGTTAGGATTTAACAAATGATTGACTACTGAATTTCTTTTTGATTTCTGGTGTGTTAGAACAGACAGAAGGAAATAACTGTATTGGGTTTCATAGGGCCCTTCTTAATGATGGCATTGCTCAGTTAGAAAGTTGAAAATGTCCTACTCTTGCCGGTAACACATACACAAATATTTGCATAAATGGCTGAATTCCTCAGGCTGTGTTGGAAAAAAGAAGGACTTTATGGTAATGATAATATCCTTTTCATGGTCTTAGTTTTAGTATCTTTGTTCAGCATCATCTCATAACTCTTTTTTTTTTTTTAAATTTGCACATGGGCAGGAGGCACCAGGGATCGAACTCCAGACCTCCAGCACGGCAGGTCGGAGCTCTGCCTGCTGAGCCACGGCAGCCGCCCATCATCTCATAACTCTTAACACTCTTTTCCTTACATATTGTGTTCTAGGCATACCTCCTTTCAGTACTTCAAACTGAAAGAACAGACCATGTTTATCTTGTCCCTTATACCTGGAACATTTTTTCCCTCAAGTTTTCACTTGGCCAAGAGGCCTGTGAGGTCTCAATTATGTTACTTCAGTGAGGGCTTCTCTGACCACTCAATCAAAGTATCTTCTTTTCCCCTAGTGACTCTTTTTCACATCTTGTTTTATTTTCCTTAGCGGATCCATCACTATTGAATACCGTTACTCACTTATTTGTGTTTGTTTTCAGTCTCCCCACATATTGGAACATAAATTCCGTGAGAGGAGGGACTTTGCCAGTCTTATTATTCACCACTGTAACCTCAGAGCCCAAGATAACATAGATAGATATTCAGTAAATACTTGTCAAATAAATAAATGAATATCTGTGATGATCTGTTATAGTTACAGAATCCTTTTGCATACGTTATCCTTTTGATCTTTAGAACAACCTGTGAGATAGATGGGGCAGATACTTAAACTGGTACCCAGAGAGGCTCAATGACTTTCCCAGAGTTATACAACTATAGGACCAGAATGCCAGTCTAGGCCTTCTGTTCTGAAGTCTCAAAATACTCTTTCTTCCTCATTAGGCTATCTTCTAAATGTTTCTCAATATGATAAATTTTGGTCATAGGCCAGACAGTGTCCTTGAATCCCTCCCTGGGGAAATTTAATCACCAGATAACTCTGGTTCTATATATATTAAATGAAACTGATCAATGCCTAGCACCATGTCACACACATGGTAGCTGTTGAATGAATGTTCATTTTTCCTCCTCTCTAAGTTCAGTTGTAAGCAGAAGTAGTCTATGGATAGGTGAGAGCACGAAATGGTTAGGGGGTAGAGAGAGTAGAATTTGACCTTGATTTGTTCTACTCCCTCCTTTTTTTAAAAGTATTTTTATTATAAACAGCGAACAGACATGCAAGCATTCTTGACATACAAACATTCTTGACATGATTACAATCAGTGTCTTATAATATCATTACATAGTTGTGTATTCATGACCATGGTCATTTTTTTTTTTGACCATTTGCATCTTTCCAGCAAAAGAAAGAAAAAAGAAAAAACTCATACATGCTATTCCCTTACCACTCCCTTTCATTGACCACTAGTATTTCAATCTACTCAATTTATTTTAACCTTTGTTCCCTCTATTATTTGTTTATTTTTTTATCCATATTTTTTACTCATCTGTCCATACCTCTACCCCCTTTTTTTTTAGTAGAGAGACTTCTAACTTCTGACATTGCTTTTGCCCTGTGAATATGTGTAATAGTAATAGTGACCCTTATGCCATAGCGGTTGTTTTGGTTTGCTAAAGTTGCTGAAATGCAGTATATCAAATTTATACTTGTTGCTGTTTCTGTACCTTTCTACCTACACAATAACTGAATTTTTACTGAAGTTTAACATACATATAATTTTACAGGTCATAAACTTCATAGCCTGATGATTTTTTTTTAGAGAAATTATAAATTTACATAAAAAACATGCATAAAATACAGGGTTCTCATATACCTTGCATTAGTATGGCATATCTGTCACAATTGATGAAAGCATAGCTTAGTAATTTTACTGTTAACTGCAGTCTGTGGTTGACTTTAGGGTTTGCTGTTTGTCTTATGGAGTTTTTTAAAAAAATTTCATTATAGTAACATATATACCACCTAAAACTTCCCCTTTTAACTACATTCAAATATATAATTTAGTGCTGTTAGTTACATTCACAATGTTGTGCAACCTCATCCCCATCCTTTACCAAAACTTTTCCATCATCCCGTATAGAAACTATATACAGTTTAAGCATTAACTCCCCATTCGCTACCCCCACCCTGGCCCCGGGTAGCCTATATTCTAATTTCTGACGCTATGAATTTACATATTCTAATTATTTTATATTAGAAAGATCATATAATTATTTATCCTTCTGTGTCCGGCTTGTTTCACTCAACATGATGTCTTCAAAGTTAATCCATGTTGTATGTGTCAGAACTTCTCCTCTTGCCCTTTTCAGCCACTACCACTATCAGTACTCCTCTTCTGAGTTTTAGCACCATAACTTTAATTAAAAAAATTTTTTGGGGGGTACCTGGTCCAGGAATCGATCCCAGGTCTCCCGCATGGAAGGTGAGCATTCTACTACTGAACAACCCATGCACCCCCACCATAGCTTTAATTTTATCTATTTTTTGAACTTTATAAAAATGGCATCATATACAACTCTTTTATGTTTTACATCTCCAGACATCATGTTGTGAAATTCAGTCATACTGTAGGGCATACTTGTAGTTTGTTTCCTCTGTAGTATTCCATTGTATGACTATACCAGAATTTATCCAGTCTTCTGTTGATTGGCATTTGGTTAGTTTCTAGTTTGGGGCTATTATGAATAGCACTGCTATGAATGTTCTCACATGTCTTTTGGTGAACATACGTATGTATTTCATTTGGGTATACATCTAAGAGATGAATTGCTGGGAATAAGCATGCGATCAGCTTTGAAATATATTGCCAAACAGTTTTCCAAAATTGCTGTTTTATTTATACTTTAACTAGCAGTGTATGAGAATTCTGGTTACTTCATATTCTTGTAGCTCTTCATTTCTTTTATCTTTTTGTGTTTTAATTTTAGTTGTAATAGCTATCATATACAAGGTTTTTTTTTGTTTGTTTCCATCCAAAGCAGGATTGATATTTTAAATGGCTGTGAAACTCAACACATAGTACCAGCAGAAGCATAATTCAAAAGAAGTGATTTTTGAACAGAAGAAAAGCTGTTTTTAAGTTTGTGCTTGCATATGACACCTGATGATTGCCACCTAGTGGTAAAAAATTGGAGTACTTCATTGATACTAAAAATTCTAAAACAGAATTCATTTTGCAATGTGTAAAAAAGTGCATGTTAGAATTGATGATAAGTGGGTCTGTAGCCATACCACACTAAATGTGCCCGATCTCATCTGATCTTGGAAGTTAAGCAAGGTTGGGCCTGGTTAGTACTTGGATAGAAGACTTGATGATAAGTGAGATTGTTAGATGATAAGAGTAATGAAGTAAACTAAAGCAGAATTTTCTCTGTTTTGGCAGGGGTAGTTTTTTCATATTCAAAGATATCTCCTGTTGGTTCTGTTTCCCTGAGAACCCTGAATAATGCACCTGTGTATAGAAACATTCCTGATTTTTGTACATTAATCTTGTATCCTCCCACTTTGCTGAATTTATTGGCTCAGGTAGTTTTGTCTTAGATTTCTCAGGGTTTTTTAAGTATAGGATCATGTCATCTGCAAATTATGAAAGTTTTACTTCTTTCTGTCTGATTTGGATACCTTTTATTTCTTTCTTCTGTCTAATTGCTCCAGCTAGAACTTCTAGTATAATGTTGAATAATAATGGTGACAGTGGGACATCCTTGTCTCATTCCCGATCTTTGGGCAGATGCTTTCAGTCTCTCACCATTAAGTATGATACTAGCTGTGGTTTTTTCATATATGTCCTTTATGATATTGAGGAAGTTGTCTTTGACTCCTACCTTTTGAAATGATTTTTATCAGGAAAGGGTGCTGAATTTTGTTGAATGCTTTTTCAGCATCAAGTGATATGATCCTGTGATTTTTCCTTTTTGATTTGTTAATGTGCTGTATTAACTGATTTTCTTGTGTTGAAGAAACACAAGTGAATTCCTAGTATAACCCTACTTAGTTGTATAATTCTTTTGATGTGTCATTGGACTTGATTTGCTAATATTTTGTTGAGAATTTTTACATCTATGTTCATTAGAGAGATTGGTCTATGGTTTTACTTTCTTGTAGTGTCTTTATCTGGTTTTGGTATTAGGGTGATGTTAGCTTCATAAAATGGGTTAGGTAGTGTTCCTTTTTCCTCAGTTTTTTGGAAGAGTTTGAGCAGTATTAGTGTTAGTTCTTTTTGGAATGTTTGAGAAAATTCCCCTGTGAAGCCATGTGGACCTGGGCTTTTCTTTGTTTAGTCCCTTGTTTGTCTTTCCAGCTCTGCATTTAGTCTTCCCTTTGCCTGGGATTCCTTATTATTACTTTATATATGTATATTTTGTATTTTTATAGACAAAACATAAAAACATACAAACACGAACATTCTTAACATATGAACATTCCATTCTGGGTATATAATCAGTGACTCATGATCTCATCATATAGTTGTATATTCATTACTGTGATCATTTCTTAGAACATTTGTATCACTCCAGAAAAAGAAATAAAAAGAAAAAAGAAAAAACTCTACATAGCATACCCTTTACCCCTCCCTCTCATTGACCGCTCATATTTCCATCTACCCAATACGTTTTAAACTTTGTTCCCCCTATTTTTTTTTCTATACACTTTACCACTCCCTTTCATTAATCACTAGTTTTTCGGTCTACTCAATTTATTTCAACATGTGTTTCCCCAATTATTTATTTATTTTTAATCCATATATTTTAGCCATCTGTCCATGCCATAGATAAAAGGAGCATCAGACACAAGGTTTTCACAGTCACACAGTCATATTGGGAAAGCTATATCATTATACAATTATCTTCAAGAAACATGGCTACTGGAACACAGCTCTACAGTTTCAGGCACTTCCCTCTAGCCTCTCTAATACACTTTAAACTGAAAAGGGGATATCTATATAGTGTGTAAGAGTAACCTCCAGTATAACCTCTCGACTCTGTTTGAAA
This sequence comes from Myrmecophaga tridactyla, assembly GCA_004026745.1. Taxonomy (NCBI): domain Eukaryota; kingdom Metazoa; phylum Chordata; class Mammalia; order Pilosa; family Myrmecophagidae; genus Myrmecophaga; species Myrmecophaga tridactyla. The sequence goes on from PVIY010026117.1 coordinate 29,582, forward strand.
TCATTCAGCCACTGACACTTTATTTTGTCTCATTTCTCTCTTCCTCCTTTTGGTCGAGAAAGTTTTCTGGTGGAATTCCTTATTTTAACCTGGTAAAACCCTACTTGCCCTTTAAAAGCCAAGTGTCACAGTCCCTGTGATATCTTACCCATTTCCTTCAGAGTTTATTATTCTCTACTATGCTACTATGTAATCCTTTATAATTCTGCTATTGAGCTTTTTATGAAACAATGTAGTTACTTAAATTAAGGTTTGAATGCATAAATTGGAAGCTCTTTGAGGGCTTTATCTCTGTGTTGGCTCTTAATTGTGTGGTAAGTACTGAATATGAATGAATTACCATATGAGGCTTTATGAGAAATTGGAATGTATGCCCTAATGACTGTAATCAGAGAAATTCACAAAGATCATTATCACTCTTTTTGTTAATTGGAATATCTTCTTGATTTACTTAAGTTTGCAATTTAATATTTTTATGAGCCTTTTTGGTTTTTAAAAACAAAGTGATTTACAATTGAATCTGTTCATTTCTATCAACAGAACCCAACTTGGCGGAGTCTCGATTTTGGAATAATGCCAGACCATCTTGATACATCTGTGTCTTGTTTTGTGGTGAGGATCTGGGGCGGAAAGGAGGATATCTATCAACTGTTGATTGAATGGAAAGTCTATTTGGATGGACTAAAATACTTGGGTCAGCAGGTAATTTTCAGAGTGGAGTTTACAAGTAGTTGACATTTCCAACCTTCCTCTATCCTTTCTGTTGATTTTTCTGACTCTACATTTCTTACCATGAAGAGAGAACCTATATGATTTTTTACTTAGCTGTAAATATTTGAGTCCTTGTCATCAAGTTTCAAAAATACCTTTAATTGAAGTATTGTATGAAGAAATACCCTAAACTGCTAATTTAAGAGAATTATGTCTTTTCTGTCTTACTGGATTTCCCTCCCTAGCATTGAAAATTATGTTGCAAATAAGAAAGACATTATTGAATACTTCTTTTGACCGGGAGAGTTGGTTATTCCAGGAATAAGAAGAACTACATGTTTTTTGAGCCCAGGAGTGACAAATGCCTGGGTTATATATTGCCACCCACCCCCCACCTTTCCTCTCCTCATCACTGATGTAGTTAATTGGTAACAGCATTCTTCTTCCTGAGCTCAGAAGTAGCTCTGTGATCTTCACACCAGTGCTCCAGGAAGCAACTAGCAATTTATCAGAATTGCCTATGAAATGAATCCCATTTGCCATTCCGACATAGGCCATTACAATTAATGTTTATAGCAGTCTTTCCCAGATGGGAAAATTGAGTCTTAGCATGCTAAAAAACTGCTCAAAGTCCACAACACAGTTAGGTAAGGCTAGGATTTAAATCCAGGCCTAGCTGACTTAAAAATCCATTCCCTGTTTTATACCACACTGGTACATACGTTTGGTCCTTGCTCACCCCCTATCTATCTTTGTAATGGATACCATTTCTGTGTTGTGTTATCAGTGCTACTATTAGAAGTAACCCTTAAATGCTAGTTATAGATTATCAACAAACACCCTTGATGTTTTCTCAATATTTATACATTATCTACTTTCTGGTATGTTTCTTTTTAAAGAAATAATTTAATTCTACATATGAATTTTTTCAGATTAAAGAAAAAAACTCGATGCATGGGTGGTTCAGTGGTAGAATGCTCACCTTCTATGAGGAAGACCCAGGTTCGATTCCTGGACCATGCACCACACCCCACCCCCCCCAAAAAAAGAAAAAATTCTGCTCTCATTTAGCTTACCAAATTTTATGTCCCTCTATAATGACTAGAACATGTAATAAATGGTGCATGTTCTTTAATCTTTTTTTTTTTCGTTTTTTTTTCCCTCTGTGTTAGGGCTGGTTTTAATTAAAACTTAGAAACTAGTGGCATTTTGCCTTTTGGTACTGGATACTTGTTGCCTGTAGCCAGGCCAACCACAGCCCTGTACCGAGGCACTTACCTTTTCCATCTTCTCACCTGCCACATTTGGTTCTCTGTGAATAGTATATGGTATTAAGTGATTGTTTATCTTTCTTCCAACGGTATCTATATTTCTTGAAAGATGATGCTTCCTAACAGTGGAGTTGCAAGACTATAGGTTTGTAGGGGAATTTTTTTTTTGGTTGGAGAAGGTCACCTTCATTATGCTTTTCAACTCATAAATTCTTTAGCTGATGGTCTTTTTGAAGTATCCACCTGTGGTATATCTAGACTGCCCTGATTTCAAATAATCAGCAGATATTTAGGTGTCTCCTTAACTAAGTTGGTTAGGTTGTTATAGCTGAGAACACAAGAAATAGAAAACATGTTTTTGAGTCAATTAGAAATATAGTATCTTTGTGAGAAATGAAAACTTTTGAAATATGTGTAGCACTAAAAATCAGATTAAATAATGGAATTATATATTTTTAGAGGAAAGAGAGATTATGATTTATTAGGATAATAGCCAGTATCACTTAGGTTCATTGATTAATCATCTGCTTTTTATCACACATTGTTCTTAGTATTAAGGATCCAGGAATGAGTAAAACAAGATTCCTAGATGTGGTAAACTGATGGTTGATGAAAAAAAAAAGATGCATCCTGATTCATTTGGGTCATACCTTAACTGAAATAACCTCATCAAAAGGTCCTTTTTACAAGAGTTCACACCCACCGGAATGGATTAAGTTTATAAATATTTTTTTTTTCTGCGATTCATAGCTCCAAGTCATCACAGTAGTCCTTAGTGAATTTTAAATGATACATTGTAATTAGCCAGATAGAATGTTTTATCAATGTCAGTTAAGTTAAATTGGTTGATAGTCCTTAGTAAGTTTTGAATGATATGTTGGAATTAGCCAGAGGAGAGAAAGATAAGCATACTTAGAAGTATGTTTAGAATATAATCTAATCTCTTCATTTTATATTTAAGGAAACTAGGACCTTGAGTGATGATGCAACTTGTCTAAAGTCACATACTTGTGTCAGAGTTACAGATTCAGGTTCATTTCCTGAATAGCTTTGGGGATAAAAGAGTTGAATCAGAATGTTTTGCTCAGAAGTCATGAACTGAGCCAGGCTTGACTTGGATTTTTTTTTTTTTAATATTTTTATTGTAACAACAAACAAACATTCTTGACGTACAAACATTCTATACATGGTGTACAATCAGTGGCTCACAATATCAGTACATAGTTATATGTTCATCACCATGATCATTTCTTAGAACATTTGCATCTCTCTAGCAAAAGAAATAAAAAAGAAAAAAGGAAAAACTCATACATACCATACTCCTTACCCCTTCCCCTCATTGACTGCTAGTATTTCAAACTACTCAATTTATTTTAACCTTTGTTTCCCCTATTATTTGTGTACTTTTTATCCATATTTTTTACTCATCTATCCATACCGTAGATAAAAGGAGCATCACACACAAGGTTTTCACAATCACACAGTTACATTGCGAAAGCTATATCATTATGAAGTCATCTTCAAGAAACATGGCTGCTGGAACACTGCTCTACAGTTTCAGGCACTTCCCTCTAGCCTCTCTAATACACCTTAAACTCTAAAGGGGATATCTATATAATGCGTAAGAATAGCCTCCAGGATAATCTCTCAACTCTGAAATTGTTCAGCCACTGACACTTTATTTTGTGTCATTTCTCTCTTCCCCTTTTTGGTTGAGAAAGTTTTCTCAATCCCTTCATGCTGAGTCCCAGTTCATCCTAGAATTTCTGTCCCACATTGCCAAGGAGATTTTCACCTCTGGGAGTCATGTCCCATGTAAAGGGGTGAGGGCAGTGAGTTCGCTGGCTGTATAGGCTTAGAGAGAGAGAGAGGCCGCATCTGAGCAACAAAAGAGGTTCTCTGGGGGTGACTCTTAGGCCTAATTTTTTTTGTCCATTTTTTTAATAAATATTTTAATTTTTTAAACATAACAAACAAACAAACATCTTTACCATATGATCATTCCATTTTACATATATAATCAGTAATTCACAATATCACATAGTTGTATATTCATCGTCATGATCATTTCTTAGAACATTTGTATCAATTCAGAAAAAGAAATAAAAAGAAAACAGAAAAAAATTCATCCATATCATACCCCTTACCCCTTCCTTTCATTGATCACTAGCATTTCAATCTACTAAATTTATTTTAACATTTTATTATGGGAGTCATGTCCCATGTAGAGAGGGGGAGGGTGGTGGGTTTGCTTGTTGTCTTGGCTGAGAGAGAGAGGCCATATTTGAGCAACAAAAGAGGTTCTTTGGGGGTGACTCTTAGGCCTTTTTAAGTAGGCTTAGCCTATCCTTTGTGGGGTTAAGTTTCATATGAACAGACACCAAGATTGGGGGCTCAGTTAGGCCTAATTTTAAGGAGGCTTACTTAGCCTATGCTTTGCAGGGATAAGTTTCTTAGGGCAAACCCCAAGATTGAGGGCTCGGCCTATTGATTTGGTTGTCCCCACTGCTTGTGAGAATATCAGGAATTCTCCAAATGGGTGAGTTGAATTGTTCCCCCTCTCTCCCCATTCCCCCAAGAGGACTTTGCAAATACTTCTTTATTTACTTTTAAGTCACTCTGGGATTTATCGGGGCGTCACACTAACCTGGACAAACCAACAAAATTTCATGCCTATTCGAGGTTCCATGTACTTATGGTGTTCAGTTAAACTGATTATACAAGTTAAATTAGGAAATGCACTAGTCAAAATATAAATTTTGCACCAAATAAACATTTCTACCTTTATTGACTTGGATTTTGATGACATGGAAGGCAAAGTCCTGGTTATCTTCAACTCTTGTCTGTCTGATTTCTGGGGAGAGTTTGGAAATAGCTTTACTTGAGGTGGGAATTTGAAGAATTTGTTGATACTGTGTCCATGGGCCATGTAACATCCTAACTCAAGTTTAATGGTAGGATTCTTATACTTAGTTTAAATGGCTTGAATTTTGTATTATTAGCAAAAGCAGTTTACACTATCATTTTACGTGCACACAATGACTCGGGGTCTTTTGAAGATCGTATGAATAAGTTTTGTTATTTTTCTCAGTATTAACATGAGAAAACTGAAGCTAGGTGAGATTAAGTAAAGGTCACACAATGATTTGTGGATTTAGGCTATAATTTTTCCATGGCTTAGACTATATTTATTATTCATTTCAATAACTGTGTAATTACAGGCATACCTCAGAGATGTCACAAGCTCTGTTCTAGACTACCACAGTAAAATAAATATGCAGTAAAGCAAGTCACATGAAGTTTTTGGTTTCCTAGTATATGTAAAAGTTATATTTATACTCTCCTGTAGTTTATTAAGTGTACAATAGCAATATGTCTGAAGAAACAAGTAAAATGTGACTTGGAGAGATAAGAAATGAGCACATTGCTGTTGGAAAAATGACACTGATAGATTTGCTCGAGGCAGGGTTGCCACAAACCTTTAAGTTGTAAACAATGCATGATCTGTGAAGCACAATAAAGTGAAGTGCAATAAAATGAGCTATGCCTGTGGCTGTCTAAAAATGTGCAGTTTTTCATTGAGGAAAGAAAATATGAAGTTTTAGCTGCTTTAATAGAATTCTATATTGTGTAGTCTCCATATTAGTATTACAATACAGTTGTTAGGTCAGTAATCTATAATTAATAAGTAAAGGGTAGTATGCATCCACGCTTACTACTAGCATAATTTAGCAGTTCAGAAATGTATGTAGTAGTGTAGAATATGATGCAGCCTGGTTTTTGTTAGTCAGGAGCAAAGGGATCTTTCTAAACTTTATGATTGCCCGATTTCTGTTATATTAATAGATTTTTCTCTTTAGTATCTTTTTTCATGTCTGTAAGACAAAGCAGGCTGTACTTTCTGCCTTTGTCTGATGAGGGATTTAAAGTATGGGGCCATTAATATTGATTAACTATTTGTTGTGAATGCTAGGCATTGGTATAATGATAAACAAGGACAGGGTTCCTTTCCCTTGAAGAGCGCCTTATGCAGTAGTAAGTTAGATTCTATATAGCTTGATTTTTAGTACAGTATCATTTTGAGCACTAGAACCATGTTGGCTCTTACTTTTTAACAAACTAATGTCCATCTTCATGATACTTATACCTTGAGAACTTTACTTTCATGGTAGATATGTGCCTACCTGCCTATCCACTTCCCTTTCTTTAATGGTATAATATTTTTTTTGTGGACAATTTGAAAAGTTTTTT